>JBAKBP010008689.1:0-89312 GCA_037953745.1 Lithodes maja
GTAAGTACTTCACTATCGACCAATCTAATTACACGCGGGGAAACGGTTGCAAAATTATTGGTAAATCTTTTAACTCACACGAATCTAAGAATTTCTTCTTCAATCGAGTTGTCAACTTGTGGAATGGGCTTCCCCGAGACGTTATAGACTGCAGCACCGTTGATTCATTTAAATTCCGCCTAGACAAATATCTCGCATCAAACCCGCGACTGACTGCGTTTGTAAATGAATAACTTTATTTTGTCCTCCCCTCAGTTACTAACCCATATGTCCCCTACTAACTTCCTAGTCCTGCCACATTAGTGGCAGGGCAGTAGTTCCCTTTCCAATGTTCCCTTACCCACTCTAAACCACTGTTTGGACACTTGATCCTCAGTGTTTTGGAGGACAAGCAGCCTAGAAGGGTCACTAGATCTGTTGTTGCTTGATTTCCTTTGTACTCCTTTGTACTATAAACAACACACCCCTAACACATACACACACACACAAAATCCTAGGAGTAACATATGATACTCATATGACATTCAAACAGCACACCACAAACATTAAAAAGAAATGACACCCAGACTTAACGCCCTCAGGTCACTTGCTCACACAAAATTTGGACACAACAAAGAAACTACCACCACAGTATATAAACAATACATAAGATCAGTGATCATGAGAGGCACTCAATTCCTGGCAGTAGCCTCCACGAACCAAGACCACCCACTAAACTACATGGCAACACACCCACAGACACCAAGAAATATCAAAACAACACCCAGCACACGGTATCACACACAATTACTGTCCTCTCTCCCACCCCGAACCACATCCATACTCATATCTCTCGCCGATCCATCCACTCACTCACAGACAACACGCAGCTGCAAGCACGACCTCCCGAATCCTCCCTTCCTCGCGAGGACAGAGTCCACCTGGCCAGGCTGAGATGCGGACACTATCCAGCTCTCCTGAGCTATCAGAAGAGACTGGATGACTCCGTTGTCGATGCCTGCCCGGGATGTAACACAGCACCCCATACCATTAAACACATAATAGAAGACTGCATTTCACACAACCACTTACGCAACAACACAATCTACACTCAATGAGAGCTCTGTGGGAAAGCCCGATCGTGGCCATGGCCTTCCTCAGGGACTCGGGGCTGTTCGGCCAGGCAGCTTAGGGAACAACAACAACAACAACAACTCGTACATGATTAATAGCTTTAACCAAAATGGTTACACTCCTTAATGGTCTAAGTGGCCATAGCCAAAATGGCTACACTATATTCCTTCTGTACTTTCTCCATGCCCGATGAGATACATGATATTTTGATATATGTGGCACAGCCCTTGTATCCAACACAATACCCTGCGTGCAACCCCGCTCGAACCCCGCACAACGTTGCTTGCAACTTTAATTATTATTATTATTATCATCATTATCATCTTAGGTCATACCGTATATAAATCTTCAGTTCTGTCATAGGAATTCACTAACGCCCATCATACTTCACCACAGAATATTGCCCCAGATGGGACGTCACAAATATTCACTAATTCTAGGGCCTTGTTTACTGCTAGGTCAACACAGGCATCAAGTGTTATTTTTTTTCTCTCTCCCTCTCCCTCGGGTTGTATCCATTCGGCCCCATTGAGCCTACTGTTTTATGACGTTTATTCCCAACCATATTTTTAAAAATGTTTTTGACAGCTATTCTAATGTCTCCGGCAAAGCCGGATTTCTCCATACAATACTGGCTCGCTATCACTCGCCAGGAAGAAATGGACACCTGGATGGGGATAAACATCTTAGAACAGTAGGATGATTGGGGCCGAATGGATACAAGCCAGAGAAAGAGAGAAAAGGAGAGAAAATAAAGGAAGTCACCTCCTTCACCATTCCTGCCCGGGTGTCATTTTAAAAGGACACACCTTGCGAAGGCCCTGAGCCCGGGTGTCCTTTTAAACTCTGTAAGCTTGAAAGCTTCCTTAAGCGTGCTTTGAAAGCCGCACGGCGAAACATTTGTAAACAAACCCGGTCGGAGCGCCGACAAGCGTTAACAACAACAAGGAGAAATCCGACATTTTCCGCCATTACCAGTTAGAGAGAAAATTAGTCTCCCAAAGTGTCCGATATTGCTAAATTAGCGGCAAAATAGCCAAAACTCTCTCCACGGAAACCATCATCACACCTGAACCAGTTACCTAGAAAGCTTTACTCAATGCCAGTCTACAGATACAAAACAGAGCTAAATTTTGAGATTTGTGTGAATTCTCTAGCAGTTAAAATAACAAAAATAGGCCTATGTTTACATACAACATTTTTGGCCATATCGCCTGGATAGGAGTGCCGTCATTTAGAAGGCCAGCCCGGGGAGGAAGGGTTAAGAGACTGCTCAAAGCATCTCTTCGCTGGTATTCTCAGCTGTGAGCTGAGTGTGCTACAAACTACACCAGTCCATATACCATACATACGCCAGCAAAAATCGGTAGGGAAAAAAATAACAAATCTTTACAATAATTGTAGCCTCCACTATTAGGCGTTTGATATTGTGGTCACAATTTTTCAAAGCAAAAAAATAATAAGTAATGCAGAATGCTAACATTTTAACATGCTGTATTGCAGATCCCTCTAATCCCATTTTCACACGTTAACCATTATATTTAAATACCAATACCGTACTTAGGATGTGGGGTCACGCCATGCCCTTGACAACATTCCGTTCTGTATCTTGTATACTACTGGCTCATAAGTATACTTGACAGATAACACGCCTGACTAATAAACCAACCATCAGAATAATATGATAGTTATAAGTTATATATATATATATATATATATATATATATATATATATATATATATATATATTTAGATAGATAGATATATGCATTCAAAGTATGAAGACAGTATGTACTTTTTCTGAAGAATGTATGTACATATGTGCATCGCGCTTGGCAAAGCTTACTGTACATTAGTGAAATTAGCAAAACAAAAACAATGGGCACCCTTATGTATTTAAATAGGATCAAGGACTTTTTTGACAAAGGAACCCGAAAGATTATAGTACAATCTCTCGTGCTAAGCATTTTAAATTATTGTAACATAATATGGTGGAATACGAGCGCTACCCTACTAACAAGCATTCAAAAACGGCAGAATTTTGCAGCCAAAATTATAGACGGAAAGGCAAAAAAGTGCGACCACGTCACCCATATTATAAGATTTAAGATGGTTAACCATTAAAGAAAAAATTACCCATGACACAGGAGTAGCTATCTATAAATATCTAAACCATTTATACCCAGACTACCTATTAAACCTGTCAACTGTAAATAACGTAACCTCCAGTATTACAAGGCAACAAAATAACCTTTTTGTCCCGAAAGTTCATACATAAATAGGTACTAGATCTATCTCAGTAAAAGGACCCAACATTTGGAATGAACTCTCACCTTATGTCAAAGAAGCTAACTCCTTACATACCTTTAAATTAAGACTACATAATATACTTTTTAACAGCAGCAATTGAACAAGATACTACTCTTTCTATTGTTGCTGACATAAATAGTATTATTATAAGAACATAAGAACATAAGAAAATAGGAGTCTGCAGAAAGCCGATTGGCCTAAGCAAGGCAGATCCCTGTCCCACACAATCCCAATTACAAAGCCCAATTATAGGCTCAACACTCTAATACCCTGAGGATCATCTTACCAAAACGGTTAGAGATTAACGCAGGATTACGGGGGTCTGCAGAGCGCTGATTGGCCCAACCCTGCTGATCCCCCTTCACACCCAACCCTTCTCGTCCATATGCTTATCCAATTTTATCTTAAAGCTCCCTATCGTTTTTAATCCCACTATAGCACTTGGTAGTCCATTCCACCCATCTACAACTCTGTTACCAAACCAATATTTGCCTATATCTTTTCTGAAACGAAATTTATCTAATTTGAAACCATTGGTACGAGTTCTTTCGCTATCACTGAGCTTTAGTACATTTGTCATGTCCCCTTTGTTAATCCCACTAACCCACTTGAACACCTCTATCATATCCCCTCTAACTCTGCGTCTCTCTAACGAATGTAAGCCTAATTTCTTCAAACTTTCTTTATACGGAAGATTTCTAATATTATGGATCATTTTTGTCATTCTACGTTGTACTCTCTCCAATGAATCTATGTCCATTCTGTAATAAGGACACCAAAATTGAACAGCATAATCCATATGGGGTCTCACTAATGACAAGTAAAGTTTTAAGATAACATCAGCAGTTCTGTTACTCACACTCCTTGAGATGAACCCGAGAATCTTGTTTGCCTTGTTTCGAACGCTTATACACTGTTGTCTAGGCTTCAAATCATTGCTAACAAACACACCTAGATCTTTCTCACAATTCGAGTTTTCTAATTCCACATTAGCTAGTTTATATTTAACATTTGTATGCATCTTCCCTATCTTTAATACCTTGCATTTGTCAATGTTAAACTTCATCTGCCAATTTACTGACCATTCGTGTAAGGTATCTAGATCCCTTTGGAGGCACTCTATATCTCTATCTGAATCAATTGTTCTCCCCATTTTGGTATCGTCTGCAAATTTACTTATCCTACTAGTTATACCTAAATCAAGGTCATTTATGTATATAACAAACAACAGGGGACCTAATACAGATCCCTGGGGGACACCACTTTTGACTGCTCCCCATTCTGACTTCGTACCATTTATGCTGACTCTCTGCTTCCTACCAATTAGCCATGACCTAATCCATCCCAACAACGCCCCACCTATTCCATGCGCCTCAACCTTTCTCATCAATCTCTCATGGGGGACTCTGTCGAAAGCTTTACTGAAATCTAAATATATTATATCATATGACTTGTCATTATCTACTGCTTCATATACCTCTGAGAAAAAACTAAGCAAATTAGTAAGGCAAGAACGTCCCTGAGTGAATCCATGCTGAGAAGAATTTATTAAATTAAATGTATCTAAGTGGTTTCTAATTTTACTAGCAATAATTGACTCTAGTAGCTTTCCTATGATTGATGTAAGACTAATGGGACGGTAATTGGATGCTATTGATTTGTCACCCTTTTTGAAGATCGGAACTACGTTTGCAAGCTTCCAAGCTTCTGGAACTATACCTGTCTCCAATGACTTGTTAAATAAAAATGTTAATGGGTAACTTAACTCATCCCTACATTCTTTTAATACTCTAGCATATACCTCATCAGGACCAGGCGATTTATGAGGTTTCAGTCTGTCAATTTCCTTAAGCACATCATTTCTACTTATAGTAACCGTACTTAACCTATTTTCTATACTATCGCTATATACCTTACGGACTTCTGGAAACTGTGCCAAATTTTCATTAGTGAAAACGGAAAGAAATTGACTATTTAATGTACTGCACATTTCTAAATCATTTTCTGTCATTTCTCCTGTCGAAGTTTTAAGGGGACCAATTACATCTCTAACCTTGGATTTATATAGTTGGTAAAAAGCTTTAGGATTATTTTTTGAGTCATTGGCAACCTTAATTTCATAATTTCTTTTTTCTTTCCTAATATCCTTTTTTACCTGTCTTGATAGATTCTGATAGTAAGCAAGTAGGTGAATTTCGCCTTTTCTAATTTTTCTATATATTCCTCTCTTTTGTCCTAGAAGATCTAATAGTCTATTATTCATCCATTTGGGTTGGTTCTGTGTTGATCTAAATTTTCTTTTGGGGATGTATTTATTTTGTGCATTGAATACTGACTTGATAAAATTATCGTATGTATCTACCAAGGTTGACGTCTCTTCCTGACTTAAGATGACAGGTGCCTGAGAAGGGGTACACTCATTTGGACACCTGGATCGACTTAATTTTTTGACCATAGGGTCCGCTAATAGGGCTCTTCTTAACCCACCATAATTGGCTTTTCTAAAGTCAGGTATTAATGTTGTATTCTCTCTGGTATTACCTTTCCATTGTATATTAAAATACACAGAATTGTGGTCACTATTTCCTAGGTGGTCCCCTATCTCTACATTATTTACCATATGTTCATTGTTACTGAAAACTAAATCGAGAATATTATTACCTCTAGTCGGCGTATCTATGAATTGAAATAAAAAACTATCTTGTACTACCTCTATAAACTCCTCAGAATCAGAGTCTCCTATTTGATGCTGCCAATCTATATTCGGAAAATTAAAATCCCCCATAATGCACACATTGCTAAACCTTGATGCCATTTTAATTTCCTCCAATAATGACGTTCCGTCATTTCTACTCATATTTGGCGGTCTATACATAACTCCAATAACTATGGTCTCACTACCTTCGTTAACCTCTACCCAAACACTTTCATTATCGTTATTTAGTCTAATACCTGATTTAATACAGCTTTTTAATGTACTCCTTACAAACACTGCTATACCGCCACCCCTCTTACTTGTTCGGTCATATTTAAACAAACAATATCCTGGTATATCAAATTCTGCTAAAAAATGCCTGGTTTCTGTATTAATCCACGTTTCAGTTAGCGCTATTATGTCTATATTTTCTTTGCTAACAAGGGCTCTAAGTTCGTTCATTTTGTTACATAGACTCCTACAGTTTGTGTAATATACTCTCAATTTACTTCTTTTCTTTATACCTAATTTACCTTTGTTTTTAGCGACATTTCCATCTTCCGTTGCACCAGATGTGCAATATACTGCTATATATTTGTATTATACTTATAATTATGATTATTAATATTATTATTATTTTATATTATTATTAATATTAATATTATTCCTACTGTCACTACTATTATTTCTCCCCGAACCCTTCTCCCCCTCTTAATCGCCTCCCCCCCCCCCCCCATCCCCATCTCTCACTCCTATAAGGTACAGCTGCCTCGGATTATCTTTAAATCCGGATGAGGCTATAATTCCAGGACTCTTAAAGAAAGTCGATGAAGGGCTATAAATAGGACCCACATGGGCTAATATATTAACTAATAATGTATTATCCAAACTTAATGCTAATGTTCTTATGTTAATAATCCTTTAATATGCATTGTATATATTTTGTCTTGTTTGTACATATTATGTAAGCTGAATAACCACTAGCTGTGGAAATTAATGTTATTATTATTATTATTATTATTATTATTATTATTATTCATTCATCTTGGAAACGTTCTGCAAACTACATATGTATCCAATTAGAAATAATCTTATAAATTATATACTGTATAACCTACATCTCTTGTCTCCCCAACCTAGCAAGCACACATATTTATATATAAATAGCCGTGTTTTTAAAGTGCCTGCACCCTCAAGTTTGGCCTTCCCCCCCCCAATTTGCAATATCATTAAATCAGTGAGATGAATAGACGCACCCCCCCCAACCCCCCCATCCCCCTGATAGAGGGAGAGAGAGAGGGAGAGCGAGCGAGCTTCTAATACCTCGCTGCTCCACCTTAGAACATAAGAACATAAGAAAATGGGAGTCTGCAGAAAGCCGATTGGCCTAAGCAAGGCAGATCCCTGTCCCACACAACCCCAATTCAATTACAAAGCCCAATTATAGGCTTCACACTCTAATACCCTGAGGATCATCTTACCAAAACGGTTAGAGATTAACGCAGGATTATGGGGGTCTGCAGAGCGCTGATTGGCCCAACCCGGCTGATCTCCCTTCACACCCAACCCTTCTCGTCCATATGCTTATCCAATTTTATCTTAAAGCTCCCTACAGTTTTAGATCCCACTATAGCACTTGGTAGTCCATTCCACCCATCTACAACTCTGTTACCAAACCAATACTTGCCTATATCTTTTCTGAAACGAAATTTATCTAATTTGAAACCATTGGTACGAGTTCTTTCGCTATCACTGAGCTTTAGTACATATGTCATGTCCCCTTTGTTAATCCCACTAACCCACTTGAACACCTCTATCATATCTCCTCTAACTCTGCGTCTCTCTAACGAATGTAAACCTAATTTCTTCAACCTTTCTTCATACGAAAGATTTCTAATATTATGGATCATTTTTGTCATTCTACGCTGTACTCTCTCCAATGAATCTATGTCCATTCTGTAATAAGGACACCAAAATTGGACAGCATAATCCATATGGGGTCTCACTAATGACAAGTAAAGTTTTAAGATAACATCAGCAGTTCTGTTACTCACGCTCCTAGAGATGAACCCGAGAATCCTGTTTGCCTTATTACGAACGCTTATACACTGTTTTCTAGGCTTCAAATCATTGCTAACAAACACACCTAGATCTTTCTCGCAGTCTGAATTTTCTAATTCTAAATTAGCTAGTTTATATTTAACATTTGTTTGCATCTTCCCTATCTTTAATACCTTGCATTTGTCAATGTTAAACTTCATCTGCCAATTTACTGACCATTCATGTAAGGTATCTAGATCCCTTTGGAGGCACTCTATATCGCTATCTAAATCAATTGATCTCCCTATTTTAGTATTGTCTGCGAATTTACTTATCCTACTAGTTATACCTAAATCTAGGTCATTTATGTATATAAGAAACAACAGGGGACCTAATACCGATCCCTGGGGGACACCACTTTTGACTGCTCCCCATTCTGACTTGGTACCATTTATGCTGACTCTCTGCTTCCTACCAATTAGCCATGACCTAATCCATCCTAACAACGCCCCACCTATTCCATGTGCCTCAACCTTTCTCATCAACCTCTCATGAGGGACTCTGTCGAAAGCTTTACTGAAATCTAAATATATAATATCATATGACTTGTCATTATCTACTGCTTCATATACCTCTGAGAAAAAACTAAGCAAATTAGTAAGGCAAGACCGTCCCTGAGTGAATCCATGCTGAGAAGAATTGATTAAGTTAAATCAATGCCTGTCTCCTTGAGCTGTGTGTGTGTGTGTGTGTGTATGTGTGTGAATGTTGTTTTGTGTAAGTTTGTGTGTGTATAGAGTGGGGTGTCGTGTGTGTGTGTGTGTGTGTGTTGGGTTGTGTTTATGTAATGTTATGTAGGCTTGTGTATCGGGTGAAGTATTGTGTGGGTGCACATGTTCAATGGTTTGCACTGTACGTAGAATAAAATTATATCGTTTGTGTGCGTGCTTATACTGTTCTTAGCTCCTATAATAATACTAGCTATTTAAATATACAATTATTTTTAACATGTGATATATATTATCCCCTTTGTTGTCAGATTATATGTCATCACTACTATCTATGATCTGATAAAGCCCAATCCACCTCTATTCTTTACAAAACCAGGATAATTATATTATGAAGCAACCTGTTCAATTTGTTTATGTGTAACACCATAATATTACACAGGATAGACTAGATAATGTGCACGCACTGGTGCAATGGGCGAGCTCACACGGGTGGATCTTGGGTTCATGTCATGTGACAAGTGATTAAAAATGTGGCATATATACTATTTTTTCTCATTATATAATCATATATTTATATAATGATCCTGTGGCTGTGAATGCTGGAAATGAGTCTTTGGAGCTGGTGAACAAGTTTTGTTACCTAGGAGATACCATCTCTACCGGTGGTGGGGCCGAGGCTGCCACTGTTGCTAGAATTAGGTGTGGCTGCAGGAAGTTCAGAGAACTGATGCCAATCCTGACCATGAAAAGAATGCCTCTCCTCCTGAAGGGAAAGGTGTATGTCTCATGTGTTATAAGTGCAATGATGTATGCCTCAGAAACATGGGCCATTAAAGTAGAGGATGTCAACAGCATGGAGCGTAATGAGATGAGAATGGTGAGATGGTTGTGTGGGGCCAGGCTACAGGATAGAATAACAAATGTTGAGCTGAGGAGATGTTTAGGTATAAAGAGTATTAGCGAGGTGATGCGTACAAGTAGACTGGGATGGTATGGACATGTGGAGAGAATGGATGAACAAAATTGGGTAAAAAATGCAGGTCTGTGATTGTGGAGGGAGCTTCACCAAGGGTGGACCGAGGAAGACCTGGGATCGGACTATACGCGCCGATCTCAAATCCAAGAACTTGACAAGTGAAGCAGCCCTTAACAGGGCTGCCTGGAACGCCGCCATTAGGACAAGAGACTGAAACTGCACTTATGTGTGGAACACTCAGTCTTAAAATGTTATGTATGTATGTATGTATTCAATGACGTCATCCGAGACCAACAGGTAGAAAGAGTATCAATCTTAAATAACGTTAAGATTTGTGGGTGTTCTCTTTGGCCCATATGTAGCTATCAGTCAAACGACACATGATAGGTGGACTTTGGCCTTTAGTACGTGATATTGATAAAGAAGCTGTTGTTACGTCCTGGGATATATAAACACTGGGCTCTTTCTATTGGACTAGGTATGCGGCAACAAGCAACAACGGAAAACGCTAGATCCAACCCTTATCTATAAACCCAGGCAACAAACCACCCTAAACCGTCAAGAGTCCTGCCTGGACAACGAGGTATCCTATGACTTGGTTACAGGGTGCACGCACTATAGACTGCTGATAGTCAAGCAGGCTATATGAAAGATCACACAATTAAGTTGACTTAAAGCTTCAAGGAAAAGATAGATAACGGAATTAAATTGCAGAAACAATTTAATAACAAACTAGAAGAAAGTACATTTAACGTTACGTTAATTAATACAACTAATCGCCCCTGCGTGAAAGGAGGTGAAAGCAAACAGTCCTCAAAACATCGTACAGGTAGACAAGATGCGGGTTTCTAAACTGCATGCGGCTACTGTAGGATCTGATGCTTAGCAAAGAAAATACGTTACGGATTTAGAGAACTCTTAACTCATAAGCAGGAATAAATACTAGTGATAGGCCATACAGTGTATAATGGCATAGGTATAATTAAATAAAGGCAGCAACTCACAACATAACCACATACAGGTGTGCTTCTCACTCTTAGTCAGGCAAGCCTGCTCGGACAGAGTCTCTAAGCCACACCCTGGCTCACAATGCTCACAAAACGGTAAACTGTGGCACAATAACAAGCATACAGATATAATAAACCACTAGCTGTTAATCTGCCAGGTGGCAGAGGTCTAGCCGGAAGGATATAGGCTTCGGATACCCGGGCTGAGCCACCTGCTCTAGCCTAGGGACGTTCCCAAGTCTATGCGCCAAATTACTCTAATTGAAAGGGAGACTCAGATTGAGAGACTCAGATCGCAAGTATCTGACTCTCTCCTGGCGACCCTAAAACAAAAGCAAGACGTGCTAGCGCAGTGCTGAGTGGACTAGGCAAGGGCCCTCACACAACACAACGCTAGACACACAGGGACACAGACAAGAAAATGCCCCCAGACTCCCACGGGTATCCTAGTAAAGTCGTGCGGGTTCACAGGACCCGCACCAGCAGACTTTACTTAAAGGATCGCAAAAAGCCTCCCCTCCAGTCTAGCCCCTGCTAACCTGACACAAGAACACACTAGCAAGCATGAAACCGGCTCGCTTGGTGTAGTGACTAGCGTCTCGGACTTCCACCCAGAAGGCCCGGGTTCGCGCCCACGCTCGGCGCATTAAAGATTTTTCACAAGCACTGAGTCGTTACCGTCCCTCATGAGCAAAGGGATGGGGTAGTACTACAGGACCCAATGGAAATACGCCTAATCGGCCTTATTGAGCTATCCTTAGCTAGCTTAGCATGCGCTAGCTTTAAGAACTATTATTATTATTATTATTATTATTAAACCACCAAATATAAGACAACAAAAAAACTTCCTAGGTCTCATTAACAATTACATCTCTGCATAAGGCCCAAAATCCTATCTAGTTATCTGAGAGCTCGTCGTTAATACAATAATAGATATAAGGTCTATCAAGGGGATGGGATAATTAAATAGATTGGTGAAGTAGTGGAAAGAAGGTATACAAAGTAAGAGAGAAAGTTTCTAAGTGGGGTTGAGAGGGATAGATATCAAGGGGGTCCGAAGGGTACGACAGTGAGGTGAGCTCTGAGTCTTGAATCAGTCTGGACCCCACCCTAGGCATGCAAAATACATCCCATGCTTGGATAACAACACTCAACACTGTTGCCGGGTCAAAATCCTCTACCCCGTGCGTGAGTCGAAACTAAGCCTAAACGTTGCGATCAAATGCATATTGCAACGTTTTTCAGGCTCGTCCCAAGCTGGCAAGCGAAGCAACGTCCCAAGCCGGTCTCTCTCTCCCGCTCGTCTCCTCCCGCCCTCACTAGACTTACATCTTATATATTATAATGAAATAATCAACTATCGAGAATAAAAATATACTAAGATGCGTTGGTTAAGAATAAGGCAAGCTGTCAAGCTGTATAAGAATATCCCAGACATTAGTTACGTTGTCGTAGGATATATACTAAGGAAAAGCCTGCCGGCCGGCTGCCGCCAGCCGGTTTCTAAACGGCTGGGCAGCCGACGCGCACACATGCCCACACATGGCTACTATGCAGAAGCGTCACACCTCCCCCAAGATATAAGACCCTTGACTAAGTTCTTCATATCTAACAGAAAGCTTCTCATAGTACCACACACTGTTGCGACACAAGGCACTATATATAAAAAAAATAAAGACTGTTGCGCTCCACCGAGCAAGTTCAACTAACTTAGCGACAATAAGCGAAAACATTCAACTTAGATACTGCTACAACATCTTATACAAAATTCTACACGTTATAAAAATAAAGAGTTTTTATAAGGTTTTTGCTTTTTTAATTTGTTTTTTTCGGCTGAACTACAGTGACAGCCTATTTTCCTCCACACTCAACCCTCAATCCTGTAGCAGTCTAACCAACATCATCCACCCTTGATAGACAATCCGCTATCACGTTATCAGAACCGGCGATATGGCGTATGTCCAAATTATACTCCTGAATCATGAGTGACCACCTGGTCAGCCTCATATTCCGGTTATGAAACTGATTCAAGAATTTCAGAGGGTGATGATCGGTATAAACCACTACGACTGGTCCGAAAGCAGGAACTTATACATCGAAGTGCCTGAGTGCCAGCACTATCGCCAGGAGTTCTTTTTCAATTACAGAGTAATTCCTTTATGCACTATTGAATTTTTTACTGTAAAAACTCACTGGATGTTCGATACCTTCATCATCTGTCTGTAACAAGACAGCCCCAGCCCCTACGCCACTGGCATCAGTCGCCAGCTGAAAAGGTCTGCTGAAGTCCGGGGCCCTGAGTATGGGGTGGGTACATAACAGGTGTTTCACCAAGGAAAACGCCTCTGCACACTCAGGAGACCACCGGAACTTCTTGTCCTTAGATAATAAGTCAGTTAAAGGTGCAAATACAGTCGAATAGCCTTTGATGAAGCAACGATAATAGCCTATCATACCTAGAAACCGCATGATTTGTTTCTTAGTCGTAGGCTGGGGAAACTGATCGATGGCTATGATCTTTGTCTGTGGAGGGCACACCTGACCCATCCCCACCTCGAACCCCAGGTACAAAACTGTGGCTTTGACCAAATCACACTTACCCAGGTTTACCACCAAACCTGCTTCATTCAGTTTATTAAAAAGCTGTCCGATGTGAGCACAGTGACTGTTAAAATCATCGTCGTATATTATGACATCATCTAGGTACACCGTACAGTTGGGAATGTCGGCTACAATGTCGTTCATTAATTTCTGAAACGTTGCAGGGGCATTTTTCAGCCCGTATGGCATAACATGGCAACGATATGTGGCACCGTCCACCACAAACCCACACACCTCTCGCGCTCGCTCAGACAAGGGCACTTGCCAATAACCCTTAACCAGGTCTATCTTAGTGAGGAACTTGGCTTTTCCTATCTTATCCAAACTGTCGTCCACGCGAGGGAGAGGGTAGGCATTTGTGGGGGTTAAACCATTCAACCTGTGGAAATCTATACAAAACCGCACCTTGCCATCTGGTTTGGGCTGCAGTGTGACGGGGGAAGTCCACCTTACTGCACCCTCAGAATTCAGCCCACGTTTCAGCATATAATCCAGCTCTTCCCTAAGTGCTACCTCCAAGCTCTTTAGCATTCTCTCACGGCTTTCAACTACATACTTTAGAAGCGAGCATGGCTTTGTGACTCCCTCCCAGATCTCCTTGACTATGTGGAGGGGCCCCCTGACCCTGTGTCCAAAAACCAACTCGTTCGGGCTAAATCCCAAGCTCTCCCCAGGTACTTCTCTCGCAGCAAATAATACATATGGGAGACCTAGATCCCAGTCCTTCCCATTTTCCATGCAATAACACCGCAACATACTCTTGAGAGTCGAGTGCCACCTTTCCAAAACTCCCTGACTCTCGGGATGGTAGGCAGATGACACCACAGACACTATCCCATGTTGCTGCATGGTCTGCTTAAACAGAGCAGAAGTAAAATTGGATCCCTGATCAGACTGGATCTCCTGAGGGTAGCCATAACGAGAGAAATAGACAAGTAGGTTTTTGACAACAGTCTTAGCCATCCCATTGCGCATGGGGTAAGCATCTGGATACCGTGTTGCTACATCCATTACAGTTAGTAAAAATTTATTGCCGGCACTAGTGGGGGGCAATGGGCCAACCATATCGATAACTACTTTGCTGAAGGGCGGCCCTATGACAGGGATGGGTTGTAACGGGGCTCTCGGGATGACCTGATTGGGTTTCCCAACAACTTGACAAGTGTGACACTGTGACACCCATGACACGACACTCGCCTTTAACCCAGGCCACCAGAAAAGCTTGCTCAGAGCTGCCTCCGTCTTATGTGCCCCCAGGTGCCCTGCCAAAGGCACATCATGAGCTAATCTCAATAAGCTCTCACGGCACACCCTCGGTACTACTAACTGGTCCACTAATCCTGACCCGCCATCCCACTTTTTCTTGGGATCCTGATGTCTCCGATACAAGATCCCCTCGGACAAGAAAAAATCACCAGGCTGCGCATCCCCATCGCTCTCCAGTTCGACAGCACCATTACCACACGCCCTGACTTCAGGATCTTCCAGCTGCAAGGAACATATATCAGCAGGTGCGAGATTATCCAAGTTCATCTTAAATAATTTATTTCCACCTCCAATGTCCCTCTGAGCCATCCTTTCCTCACGCTGCGCATAACGATGCTGTCGCAGAGTCTCTTCCTGCCCTGCACCTGCACTAGCGGTGACAGGCCCCGGGGCCTCTCCAGACTCTAACATAGGTGCCAATAATGAGTCACCAAGAAACACTGCCGGCTCAAAACTCTCCAATTGACCAACACTTCCCGTTTTCTTGTGACCTTTCCTCCGCGGTTTGATAGACTGAGGTTGTGGCTGCAAGGCTCCGGATGTCTGAGAACGCGTCACAACACACGCCATGGTTTGTACACTACACTTCTCAACCCACTCCTGTTCCTCCCTACTAACGTCGGCCGCCTTCTCGGCAACGACCAAGGGTGAAACCTTAGAAGCAGGCACTGCAAATTCGTTGCCGAGGAGGAGGTCGATGCCCCCAACAGGCAAGTTCTCTACAATTCCCACATCCAGCTCCTTTGCCACACCACCCACCTCCAGCTCCATCCGCACCAGCGGGTAGGACTTCGTAGCATTGATCCCCTGAACTACCACCACCCGAGCAGCGTTAATCGGTCTACCAGTAAAGTTCCTTAACAAGGTCTGAGAAGCCCCAGTATCACGCAATAGCTTAACTCCTCGACTTTCGCCAGCCCACCTCACAAAACCATGCCCTCTATGACCCCCAAAGACGTCGCGGACAGGGTTCGAGCCTTCCGGACTCTTGAACACAGGCTGTGTCCCAACCTCTGACGAACTACCCTTGGCAAACTCAGAAGATATAGGCGACACCCCTATGCTGCGGACCAATGACACAACCTTGTTTGGTGGCTTGTTCGGACAAGCATTTGCAAAGTGACCCTCCTTGTGACATGCAAAGCACTCTTTACTCTTTGGTTTCCCTTGGGAGTGGGAGGTACCATTAGACTTCTTATACGGGACGGTATTTGGTTTATGTTCAGTTTTATTGTCAGTGCTAGATGGTTTTGTGTATTTATGTGTATCAAAATTCTTGGGAGGGGGAGGGGTACGATCCTTTGCACCCGACTCACTCCTAGCTGCTGCTCCGCACCCTCGAATTAATGACAGTCGGAGGTCAGCCATTTCTGCTGCCTCCTGGAGAGTTCTAGGATTTTTTTCCTTTATATTTAATGTTAAGTCCCCGCCTGTGCACTTAAAGAACTGCTCCAAGAGAACCAGCTCACTCAACTCCTCAAAAGTAGCTGCCCTCTCAGAACGCAGCCAATGTCGTAGTGCATCAGACAAGTCCCGGGCGTGTTCTAGGAAGGTACTATTCTTGCCCTTAGTAACACCCCGAAACTTCAAGCGGTAAGTTTCTGGTTGTAACTCATAGGCCCGTAGCACAGCCTTCTTTAGCTCATCATAAACTACACAGGACTCTAAAGATAGTGCATCATACGCTTTTAGCCCCTTTCCTAGGAGTCTTGATGAAACTAATGCTGCCCACTTTTCCTGAGGCCACTGGTGTTCCTGACACTTCTTCTCAAATCGCATAAAAAACTCAGCCACACATAATTCATCGAACACAGGAACTAGTTTAAGCAGGTGCGACAATGATTGGTCCCGATGTCTGTTACCTCCCCCAATATTTCGCCCTGTTACCTCCACTCGAGATCTCTCCAGCTCCCTGTCAGCCCGATACCTAGTAGACTCTGCCTGCAGTTCAGCCTCTCGTATAGCTGTTCTCTCTGCAGCCTCAGCCTGAGCTCTAGCCTGTCTTTCGGTAGCCTCAACCTGAGCTCTAGCAACCTCAACCTTGGCCATCTCAAGCCGAAACAACAAATCTGGAGTCAACCCTTGAGGAGGGGAAGGTGCATTTAATGGAGAGGGTCCCTGTGATTGAATTCCACGCTGCCATTGACCATCAACTTGGGGGTATGTACTAAATTCAGGCACCCTGACGTTTGATATGGGGGTAGAGTGGAGGGGGGGCTGGGGACCGGAGCCCCCAGTCACCTCTCCACCCAGGTCTCTCCCTTCTAAACCCAATATCAAAGTCCTCAGCTGATCTTTCCTCATGCCACTTAAACCCTGGTGACCCTGAAGACCTGCCACACACTTTAAGCCATACTTATTCAGCTTCAACACCCTGTCAGCGGTAAGGGGCACCTCTAAAAATCTTCTAGCACCCTCCTCGCTATCGACTAGCCACTCCACAGGTCTTTCTCCCTCCGAGCCCGTATCGTGACCTGACCCATCACTGTGTTCTGATGTATTAGACATGCTTGTGTACTGCAGTAATTATCATGGTTATAGAATGTGCCTTATCTCCTATGCAAGTATGTATATACTAATGTTATTTAAAGTCTTTAATGTGTTATATTGGTTGCTCCAAAAAAAAAACTCTATGTCCACTGTATTCCTCTAATCATAAGGAATCTCAAAACAAATGACCACTATATTCCTCTGTTCAGTAAATCCTATGCAAGGTCGCCATTTGTTACGTCCTGGGATATATAAACACTGGGCTCTTTCTATTGGACTAGGTATGCGGCAACAAGCAACAACGGAAAACGCTAGATCCAACCCTTATCTATAAACCCAGGCAACAAACCACCCTAAACCGTCAAGAGTCCTGCCTGGACAACGAGGTATCCTCTGACTCGGTTACAGGGTGCACGCACTATAGACTGCTGATAGTCAAGCAGGCTATATAAAAGATCACACAATTAAGTTGACTTAAAGCTTCAAGGAAAAGATAGATAACGGAATTAAATTGCAGAAACAATTTAATAACAAACTAGAAGAAAGTACATTTAACGTTACGTTAATTAATACAACTAATCACCCCTGCGTGAAAGAAGGTGAAAGCAAACAGTCCTCAAAACATCGTACAGGTAGACAAGATGCGGGTTTCTAAACTGCAAGCGGCTACTGTAGGATCTGATGCTTAGCAAAGAAAATACGTTACGGATTTAGAGAACTCTTAACTCATAAGCAGGAATAAATACTAGTGATAGGCCATACAGTGTATAATGGCATAGGTATAATTAAATAAAGGCAGCAACTCACAACATAACCACATACAGGTGTGCTTCTCACTCTTAGTCAGGCAAGCCTGCTCGGACAGAGTCTCTAAGCCACACCCTGACTCACAATGCTCACAAAAACGGTAAACTGTGGCACAATAACAAGCATACAGATATAATAAACCACTAGCTGTTAATCTGCCAGGTGGCAGAGGTCTAGCCGGAAGGATATAGGCTTCGGATACCCGGGCTGAGCCACCTGCTCTAGCCTAGGGACGTTCCCAACTCTGTGCGCCAAATTACTCTAATTGAAAGGGTGCTCTCTTGAGAGACTCAGATCGCAAGTATCTGACTCTCTCCTGGCGACCCTAAAACAAAAGCAAGACATGCTAGCGCAGTGCTGAGTGGACTAGGCAAGGGCCCTCACACAACACAACGCTAGACACACAGGGACACAGACAAGAAAATGCCCCCAGACTTCCACGGGTATCCTAGTAAAGTCGTGCGGGTCCACAGGACTCGCACCAGCAGACTTTACTTAAAGGATCGCAAAAAGCCTCCCCTCCGGTCTAGCCCCTGCTAACCTGACACAAGAACACACTAGCAAGCATGAAACCACCAAATATGAGACAACAACAAAACTTCCTAGGTCTCATTAACAATTACATCTCTGCATAAGGCCCAAAATCCTATCTAGTTATCTGAGAGCTCGTCGTTAATACAATAATAGATATAAGGTCTATCAAGGGGATGGGATAATTAAATAGATTGGTGAAGTAGTGGAAAGAAGGTATACAAAGTAAGAGAGAAAGTTTCTAAGTGTGGTTGAGAGGGGTGGTATCAAGGGGGTCCGAAGGGTACGACAGTGAGGTGAGCTCTGAGTCTTGAATCTGTCTGGACCCCACCCTAGGCATGCAAAATACATCCCATGCTTGGCAACACTCAACACAGTTGCCGGGTCAAAATCCTCTACCCCGTGCGTGAGTCGAAACTAAGCCTAACGTTGCGATCAAATGCATATGGCAACGTTTTCAGGCTCGTCCCAAGCTGGCAAGCGAAGCAACGTCCCAAGCCGGTCTCTCTCTCCCGCTCGTCTCCTCCCGCCCTCACTAGACTTACATCTTATATATTATAATGAAATAATCAACTATCGAGAATAAAATATACTAAGATGCGTTGGTTAAGAATAAGGGCAGCTTCAAGCTGTGAAACAACATAAGAATATCCCAGACATTAGTTACGTTGTCGTAGGATATATACTAAGGAAAAGCCTGCTGGCCGAGCCGGTTTCTAAACGGCTGGGCAGCCGACGCGCACGCATGCCCGCACGTGGCTACTATGCAGAAGCGTCACACTGTCGACTGGAATTAGATTTAATAATTTACAGCTAATACGAATCTGAACTATGGCGATACTAACTATTATTAACTTAAGTCAACGAATCCGCATTGTCAAAATGTTATTGGTAGATGTCAAGCCCGGGCAACTTGACCTAGCAATTTGTGACAAACGCCTAATCTTCATGGCCACTCTTTCTCGGGAATAACGGCGTCTGGCAAAAAAAAAAAAAAAAAAATGTGTGATAGTAGAATTTGTTATCGATTGTTGTACTAATTCTACCACTTTTGCTAGAAACTCCACCTTGGATGATTCCGGTGCTATTCCTCCCTCTCCACCCTCCTCTCTCTTACTTATGCCTAATATCCTAGTCTCTTCTAAAGATGTACTTTCTACCCTCTCTGGGCTTAATACTAATAAGGCGTACGGTCCGGACGGTGTTCCTCCTGTTGTTCTCAAAAACTGTGCTTCCGTGCCGACTCCCTGCCTAGGCAAACTCTTTCGTCTCTGGCTATCCTCTAACGTCTTCCCTTCATGCTGGAAGTTTGCTCACATTCAACCTGTCCCAAAGAAGGGTGACCGCTCTCAACCCTCCAACTATCGTCCAATTGCTCTCATCTCATGTCTTTCTAAAGTTTTTGAAACTATTCTTGCTTCCAAATTTCTTAAGCATTTCGCTTCTCATAATCTGCTCTCAGACCGCCAGTATGGCTTCCTTAAGGGTCGCTCTATTGGTGATCTTCTTTCATATCTTACTAACTCTTGGTCATCCTCCTTTCGGGACTTCGGCGAGACTTTTTCTATTGCACTAGACATATCGAAAGCCTTCGATAGAGTCTGGCACAAGTCTTTAATTTCTAAACTACCCTCCTTCGGTTTCTATCCCTCCATCTGTGCCTTTGTCTCTAATTTCCTTTCCGGCCGTTCCATAGCCGCAGTTGTGGACGGCCATTGTTCACTTCCTCACCCTATAAACTCCGGTGTTCCTCAGGGCTCTGTCCTATCTCCTATTCTCTTTCTAATTTTTCTAAATGATCTCCTCAACTGTACCTCAATTCCCATCCATTCATACGCAGACGACTCAACCTTACACTACTCCATTAGTTTTTCAGAACGCCCAAGCCAGTAATCCCTCAACGACAAACGAAATGAAGCCATAGAACTCTTAAATTCTGTTCTAAATACTATCTCCAATTGGGCAGAGAAAACCTTGTTACCTTTAATGCTTCCAAAACCCAATTTCTCCATCTATCTACCCGTAAGGAACTCCCAGCGGACTATCCCTTATTCTTCAACAATACAAAAATCAATCCTTAATCTTCTCTCAATATTCTTGGTGTCCCTTTTTCTTCTGCTCTCAGTTGGAAGGACCATATTACCAGTCTTGCTAAGGCAGCCTCCCAGAAGCTGGGTGTGCTCAACCGCCTTAGGGGGTTCTTTTCCCCTGCACAGCTTCTTGCTCTGTACAGGGGCATAGTGCATCCTTGTATTGAGTATTGTTCACATGTGTGGGGAGGTTCCTCTCACACCGCTCTCCTAGACAAAGTTGAAAGGAAGGCCTTTCGTATCATTAACTCCCGTCCACTTACCAACTCTCTGCAATCTCTCTCTCTCCGCCGCAATGTTGCATCTCTCTCGCTATTCTATCGCTACTATAATAATCAGTGTTCCTCAGCTTTCCCAGTGTATACCACCTCCTTTATGTAGGGCACGTGGTACCCGTCTTGCAACTCAATCCCACCCCTACTCTGTGCAACTCTCCAACCCGAGAGTGAAACGTTACTCTCAGTCTTTCTTCTACTCAACAGCTGAGCTCTGGAACTCTCCCAGAATCAGTCTTTCCCTCTTCCTACGACTTAAATTGCTTCAAACTCTGTGTGTCCAGGCATTTTGGCTCGAACGTCCCTTGATTTTGGCCCTGTCACTCTTTCAACTATGGGGGAGGCACTCGCTATAGGTAGTTCTGCCTTTTGTCTCCCTCAATCACATACAAAAAAAAAAACGTAGGAGTGGAATAGTTTGTCATAATTAACGCTCTGACTTTGAGAGTTCCTTCCTAAACTTAATAAAATAGACATTTGATAGGCAAAATAAAAAGAAGAAACTCATCTTTGAATACTGAAGAGCTAATGGTGGGTGACATTTTAGTGACCCAGATTCGAAACCTGGCAAATTACAGCGACTATAGCATACAGTTACCCAATGAAGTTCGTGGATTTTTATTTTTGTTATATTATTATTTTTCACGTATAATCATGATAGTTGTTATGCCAGAATCAACAACTGCTACCGACACTCTACCTCTACCAAACACCCTGAGGAAGCAGGAGAAAGCAAACGACAACACTTCAGTCTCCCATGAGAAAGCAAACTATTCGATGAATGGCACTCAGCTTAAGAATGTAAACAGAGAAACCGATCTGGGAGTAACAATATCGAGTAACCTAAAACCGAGTCAACAATGTTCAGAAGTTGTTAAGAAGGCAAACAAAATAATTGTCTTTATAGGCAGGTCATTTGAGCATAAATCCAAAGAAGTTATCCTAACCCTTTACAATTCCTTAGTCCGCCCTCTTCTGGAATACTGCGTTCAATCCTGGTGCCCTTATTACCAAAAAGATATAAACAAGCTAGAACGAGTTCAACGTAGAGTTACCAAAATGATACCTAGCCTAAAGAACAAACCATACGAAGAGCGTCTTAGAGAATTAAATCTATTTCCTTTAACCCAGCGCAGATTAAGAGGTGACTTAATTCAAGTGTTCAAAATCATCAAAGGCATCGACAATATGAACTGTAGTAAGTACTTCACTATCGACCAATCTAATTACACGCGGGGAAACGGTTGCAAAATTATTGGTAAATCTTTTAACTCTCACGAATCTAAGAATTTCTTCTTCAATCGAGTTGTCAACTTGTGGAATGGGCTTCCCCGAAACGTTATAGACTGCATCACCGTTGATTCATTTAAACTCCGCCTAGACAAATATCTCTCATCAAACCCGCGACTGACTGCGTTTGTAAATGAATAACTTTATTTTATCCCCTCCTCAGTTACTAACCCATCTGTCCTCTACTAACTTCCTAATCCTGCCACGGACATTAGTTCCAGGGCAGTAATTCCCTTTCCAATGTTCCCTTACCCACTCTAAACCACTGTTTGGACACTTGATCCTCAGTGTTTTGGAGGACAAGCAACCTAGAAGGGTCACTAGATCTGTTGTTGCTTGATTTCCTTTGTACTCCTTTGTACATACCAGCCAACATCACAGAAAACGGGATAGCATAGTTACCCCTTCCTGCCAGAACAGAAGAGAATGAGAGTCATCTTCACCTGTGTCACACCACATTAACCCTTATCCTGAAATTCCCATAACAGAAGGGCCTAACTCCAACCCCATCATTAGGGTATCTGTGGCTCCTCTTCCCCAGAACCTGAACCACAGCAGGAGACACCAGAAGAGGGTAGAAGTCAAGATGGAAAGACTATTCGGCAGCTTCCCAACTCCAGCGCTTCCTCAGGTTGTAAGGCTATCGCTACCTAAGGAAAGTTGTGTTTATTGCTTCCTCAGAAAGCTCACAAAGAGTCACTACCACAGGACCTAAGAGATTTGCTACCTCAGGTTTCTCGCCCAGTATTGCTACCTCAGAGTACTGTCACACTCCTAGTGTTGTTACCTCAGAATACTGCACCACTGCAAACTTGCATGTCGAGGAATAAGTGCATATTGGTTTGTGTGACAAAGTGGCGTTTTTGCCAAGGACACCGCCAGCACAGCAGAGGAATTCCGAGAAATGAAATAAGTTGACCCGATGAACACCTACTTGTAGTGCGGAGAAAAGAGATAGAAGAAGAAAAATTAGACCTGAGTCCTACCTTGCCCGAGACTCCTAGACAAACTATTCTTCTGAGATAAGTAGCAAAGTACTATTCAGCGATATTGTTGTTTTCTATTTACAACATCTCTACTCATTCTTAAATTTAACAATACATGCACTATCCCTTGTTTGCTATAAGAAGTGTATATTTTGTAATATGTTTCATAGACCTTTCTGTCTATAATACTAAGTATATAGCCATCTCTTCATTTATTGTCAATACACTAACAAGATCACTCTGATAAATACTTAGGTATTCCCTGTTCACTCTCCCTTCCATTATATGTCCTGTTCTCTTCCAGGTTCCAGTCTACTAAAAACAATATTTATATAGATATGTTTACCTCACTTGAAATAATATTGATTTTTGTCTACTCACCTTAACTTTTATTGTCATTTTACACTCAGTTGTAAATATAAATATAACCATATAGGCTATACCATTACCGTGTACTCTGTTCTAGCCTTAGTGTTACTGTTGATATAAAAAATTGCATATACTGAAAATCACGATATTATAAGAAAAACAATCCTGGCTCAACAACGACCATAGAGATTATTTAGCAGATTATTCACTGACAGGCTATAATATGTTCGAGTGTAGTAGAAAAGACAGACATGGAGATGGTGTTCCATACGTTAAAGAAACTCTTTATCGTGTACTTGCCTCCATTCAGACAGTAAATCATATATTGATGCAATTTATATTCATGAAAACAGAAGAAAAAAATCACACGACAAGATAACGTTGGGACAAATATACCGGCCCCAGACTAATCGTCAATTATCGCCTATATACAACAAAATAGTAGAGATAAGTAATAGTCAAAATACAGTTATCCCGCGGTGATTTCAATTTGCCAATGCTTGAATGGGGTGAACCCATAACCTCACACACAAGACAAGGTCTCTATACAAATTTACTGGAAAGTTCGATATATCAGTTTATAAACTCCGGAAATAGGCTCTGCCCGGCAACTAACACCCAATAGGTCTCGCCTCAATTATAATGATATACAAGCTGCTTGAAACAATAGTCCAAAATATAACTGTATGTCATACACTGTAGATACTAACAATTGTGTAAAGGACTCACAACATGGTTTCTGAAATAAGCTCTCATTTCTGACAAACGTTGACTTTTTCCACATCTTAAAAGTATATAATATGATGAAAGTAAAGCAGTTGACATCGTCTACCTTGATTTTCAAAAAGCATTCGATAAAGTGCCTCACAACTGACTGATGGTAAAACTTAAACCTCATGGTATTTGCGGATCTGTTTTCATTGAATTTAGGATTGACTTACTGAGCGAAAGAAACGAGTAGTAATAAATACCAAAGCCTCAAATTGAATAAGTGTTACAAGCGTTGAACCACAAGGCTTAGTTCTCGGTCCAATTATATTGCTTACTTATATCAACGATCTTGATCATGAGCTATCATGCATAATTATCAGAATCTCCAAATCGCTGATGACACAAACATTGCAAACAAAGTAAAACAATCGCAGATACATGAGATTTAAAATAATGTAGACAATCTGTCAAACTGGGCTCATTCATGGTAAATTAATTTCAATGTAGATAAAGCACAGTGCTTCACATTGGTAGTAAAAATGAAAGAGCAAACTATTCGATTAATGGAATTCAACTCATGAGTGTAGATAAAGAAACTTATCTTGAATTAACTAAATCAAGCGATAGAAAACTTGCCCAACAATGCACCGACGAAAAATACATACAATTATAGGCTTCAATGGGAAATATTTTGAATATGAATTCGAAAACGTAATATGCACTGCATATAATTAATTGGTTCGTCTGCAATTGGAATATCGTGTCCAGTTTTGGTCGCCACATTATAAAAAGGACATTGAAAAGATAGAGTATTACAGAGAGTAACTAAAATGATTCCCAGACTAAGAAATGGAACGAATGAGGAGCGTGAGGATGGCAAAGAGGGTGTATGAGAGTGAGGTGGAAGGGGTTAGAGTGAAGGGTAGACCGAGAATGAGGTGGAGTGATGGAGTGGAGAGATGTATGGGGGAGAGGGGGATGGACTGGGAGGAAGGACGAGTGGTGTCGGGGGACAGGACTGCCTGGAAGAGGTTTGTTCGTATCCACCCCGTCAGGGATTATGGGGTCTGGCAATAGATAGATAGATAGGATCGACTAAAAGAGTTATACCTATTTACTTTGACAAACCGCAGAAAAGAGGGGACCTTATCCAAGTTTTAATAATTATTAAAGAGCATGACAATATGGATGTAAGTACTTCACACTAGATAACTCAAATTACACATAACATAATGGTTACATAATTGTTTGGAAAGGCGTTTCAGTCACATGCAGCAAAACACTTCTTTTTCAACAGAGTTTGCGAGCGATAGCGAGCCTGTAATTGGTGAGAAACCGGCCTTCGGCTGTGACATTTTTCTACCAAAAAAATTACAAATTAATCTCGAAGGGGGATCTAATGGATGTTTTATTTTTTGTTTTAAAGTTTGACAAAGGTCTAGGGAGGAAACTAAAAAAAAAAATATATATATATATACATAAATAGACACTGTAGATAATCTAGGGTAGGCAACAGGTATGTATATAAGATAATTGGGTATATTGATAGTGATTTGCCTTTCATGTAGGATAATTGGGTATATTGATATTGATTTGACTTTCCAACTGATTTAAGATGGGTTTATTACTCTCAGCAAACCATTACAAGGGTAGACTATTATGGACACCTCATATGCCAGTTCTACACCCATCATTTTCGAGAGCGTAGTGTCTGATTGGAACCTACATGTACTCACGCTTGTATTCTTAAGGGGGTAAGGTATATTTTGTCTTCCATTTATTTACATACTGTATATATTGAGAATATATCACAAATACACGTGAGCCACTAATACTGTATATATGTTGTTTTTATTTATATATATATATATATATACTGTATATACCTGTTATATATATATATATATATATATATATATATATATATATATATATATATATATATATATATATATATATATACAAATATATATATATATATATATTTTTTTTTTTTTTTTTTTTTTTTAATAAAGTTTCCTTGCTAGAGCTCCATCAATCTTAAAAAAAACACCCCCTAGACCTCCCTTCGAGTTCGGTTAGAGTCGGTTCCTTCTCAAATGACAGGCTCGCTATGTCTCGCCAAGAAAATTGTTACACCTAAATGGCACGAAAGGTCCTAATATTAACAAATAAATGGGGTGAAAGGTGTAAAAATCGCCAAACTAATGGAAAGAGCGTCTTAACATTTTAAAACTAATGGGATTAAACATGAGAGAGTCCAGAAAAAACAACTACCTCCCCCTTAAACCATTCCTTCCCTTTGGAGCGCCTAATATCGAACCAATACTGTGGAAATGAGTGTTGTCTACAGAGATTAGATGGATTAGCATTCCTATTTCTTAAGGTAACGTCATTTTTCAAGTTATTTCGTCCATTAACGGCGCTGCTAAGGGAATTAATTGTTTAAGAATACACGCGAGAGTCTGTGCCTGCGTGTGTGCGTACGTGCGTGTTCGTCTAGTTTTTTCTCTCAGAGCTATTTGCATAATTATTATAATTAATTGCATATGCTTCTTTGTGTGAGCTCGTTCGTTAGTTTGTTCGTATTTGCTTGAGTGCACGTGTTCAATTGTTTGTGTTTGGTGTGTACGTATGAGTGCGTTTAGCGTATTGTGTTTGTATATCGTGTGTGAGCAGCCTGTGTTTGTGTGTATGTGTGCGTGTATGTCGTTTTAGTGTGAGTGTGTGGGGTATAAACGTATGTGTGTGGTGTAAGTGTAAGTGTGTGTGTGTGTGTGTGTGTGTGCGTGTGTGTGTGTGCAAGTTATGTATAAGTAGTGTATTTTATGTGAGGCTTTGTATGTGTTTAGATCTTATTGGTGCGTGTGAGAGTTTATGTGCGTTAGTGTATGTGTATGTTATATTGTAGAACCCATAATTACATCAAAACCATGTAACATTTAGTCTAAGTTCATTATAAAAATCGAATTAATGATCGAGTACCGTATGTTGTTTTAGAAGACATATAGCCCTTGACTTGATATTAAGGGGAGATGGGTCGTTTGTTTGGTCCTCCTTCTTCCTCATGTTTAGCCCCATTAGTTTTCAGATTTTAAGACGTTCGGCCCATTAGTTTGGTGATTTTAAGATATTTCTTTGTAAATATTTAGGACTTTTCGTGTCATTTAGGTGTCAATTTTTCCCTGGCGAGCGAAAGCGAGCCTATAATTTAAGAGCAACCGGCCATTTGCCGGGACATTTTTCTATCGAAAAAAGGTACAAATATATTTTGAAGGAGGATCGGGGGGAGGGGGGGGGGGGGTGCTAACCTCGATGGAGGCCTAAGGAAAAAAACAAACATGAACGAGTAAAAAAATATTATTATTATTAGGCCTATTATTATTATTATTATTATTATTATTATGATTAGTATATATTTTGTCCTTACCCTTTTATTTTTTCTTGAGCTAATTTGGGCTCATGTTCCCTTTCTCCCTGATAACCTTCGCATAATGTCATTCTTAACAAGCACAGTAATTGGATGAGAGGCTAATATTGCATTAATTTACGATACTTAATCTACTAGTGATTAACGAGAACAAATACGAAATGGCCAGGGTCAATATTTAACATTATAATTATATCATTATAAGCTCCTCATAATATAAAATACACAAGTATAACACTATTGCTTTGTGGGAAAACAAAACCCTCGTCTAAATCAGATCAAACTAAATTTGTGTTTATATTAAAATATTTTTAGCGTCCAGTATTTACCTCAGCATCTCTGGAGAATATAAACTGAATTGTCGAACATGGGTTTATTCTAAAGACACGATAGTTTTAACTCATCTTGAGCAGTTTGCAAGTGTGAATTAGATCATTTGTGTGCAGTTATTTTATGTACAGTCGTGGACATAAATAATTTGATGTTTTATAAGGCTAATAACAAGACTGTGAATATTTACTTGTGTATTCTGGTAATTTGATCTTTGTGGCTTAAATAGTTTATCAGAATTGTTGGCCCATGTATCACATTTATGCCTCCAAAATTGTCCAACAAGTCCTTTTCACAACTGTACATTGCAGCATATCTTTTGTCATCTCATTCGCTCCCAAACAGAGCTCAGGATAAGCCAAAACTGCTTCGTATTTACAATAAAACTAGGTTTAATAATTATGAGTTTAAATTCTTCATTCTTGTATTCAATTAACTCTGAATCCTCCGCTCTTAGGCATCTTTTGTCTTGCTATATATGACCTAGTACTACTGTGTTGTAAACTCTTGAGTCATAAGTATAACGAGCCCTTTAAAGCAAAGCCAGGTTTATGGTACATAATTATAGACCTTAAGCCACGAAGATCTTAAGGCTGTTTCTGTGATCACTATCAGCACGGAAGCAGTTGACTCATTTCCTCGACTCATCCTTGCCTTACAGATTGATGATACGATGATACGGCAAAAAATACAGCTTGATTACAGTTGATAGTGGAACATGGGCACGAGCGTAAAGAAAGAGTCATTTAGTTGCCTATAATATACCATACTGTACTCTGAACGCTTACAAAACATCGAATCGTGCATGTAAATTTGTAAAGCGCACTAACTCAGAATAACTGTAACGATGTTTGTGTATATGACAACAAATCAATGAAATGTTCGAGGTGCTTGTAAGAGGGGTATTTGAGGTACAGTCGTTGATTAGAACATCTGGAAAATTGTATGTGGTACAATTATGATACACGGGCGAAAAACAATAATAAACGGCCGAAACACAAAGACCAATTTACCGAATTTTACTAAAAATGCTCACCGTTGTTTTTATGATTAGGAGATATTCAAGCATTAGCAACCACGACTGTACAAATGCTGTCAGTTGATTTGAGACAAGGACATTATCTGTGATTTTAGCATGCTGTAAAACGCTGGTAGGATTTTTGTTGTTGTTGATCGTCAGAAGTCAGCTGAGGATGATTTTTTGTTTTATTAACCCTGGAACACTATCGCTCCAAAAGTGAGATATTCATGTATCGCTGTTGCAAATTTGCAACTGCCACTTTGAAAATCCATATCTCCATAACCATTTGGTATTTTCATTATCCTTCCTACACAACATTAATCTATCATTCCGTAGTATACTCTCAGGTTTAAGGCAAAAGTAAGTTATTCTATCATATAACACAACAATTATATATATAGCCACAATATATTCATTATACCAGCATCAAATGTGAAAGTTTTGCAAAATTGGAAATATTTCCTATCAGGTTTCAGAGCTTCTAGTCCAGCATAGGCCTACCCTACCCAAACCAATATGGCCGATCCTGTTAGATTAGGCTTACATGCATATACGGTCGAAATATCATAGACCTAGTTACTATATATGGCTCACAATCTGCCTAAATATGCAGGTATTGCATAAACACAAAAGGTACTTACTTCCTATCACGGTTGCACCAATGCAACCGGAAAACTTGCTGAGCTGGAGCTTGAGCGGAGTAGGTCTACTCACCATCGAGGCATGCCTCAGACTGCCCTGGCGCAGTCCGAGAACCAAGATATTGCCCGCCAGGGCTGAGTGGCGCGAAAATAATTGTTTTTGCGCATTCGTTGGTTGCACAAATGCAACCTCGATAGTGCACCAGGCCTACCCTATGCGCATAGTAAACTGCATATACAATGAATGCCAAAACTGCATACCTAACCCTTAAAAGCTCATAATAGATTTAGGCTGAGAACATATTTACTTGTTGACGTATTTGTCGAGATATTGGTCTGAAATTTGGCAACGCTACTATTGAAACTGGATTTATTCAGTGTTTCAACAATGCTTCAATATACTGCATCATATTATTATCCTAATCTTTTGCCAATATCATCTATGTTGAATATGTTATTGGCGACAACTGTATAAAATGGGCCGGCCTGTTTAGAAAGCCTGCTGATGACCTTCCAAATTATGCTTTAAAAAAACACAAAAACAAAAAACAAAAAAATTGCCTGTTTCAATTATTCTAGAGCCCCATACCATCAACTGGGCTTCTCCAGGCCTGATAGCAAAAACGGCCCATAATTTCAAGACGCCATGCCTTATAAGTACTTGATCACAGGACACAGTAGCTCGTAACTTCCAGCCCGGGCCGTGGCTAAGTACTGAGGGCTGTGATTAAGTCCTGAGTGCCTTGATTAAGTGTTGAGGGCCGTGATGAAGTACTGAGGGCCATGATTAACTACTGAGTGCCTTGATTAAGTACTGAGGGCCATGATTAAGTACTGAGAGCCTTGATTAAGTACTGAGGGCCGTGATTAAGTACTGAGGGCCGTGATTAAGTACTGAGTGCCTTGATTAAGTACTGAGAGCTGTAATTAAGTACTGAGGGCCATGATTAAGTACTGAGTGCCTTGATTAAATGTTGAGAGCTGTGATTAACCACTGAGGGCCGTGATTAAGTACTGAGGGATGTGATTAAGTACTGAGGGCCATGATTAAGTACTGAGAGTTGTGATTAAGTCCTGAGGGCCGTGATTAAGTACTGAGGGCCATGATTATGTACTGAGGGCTGTGATTATGTACTGAGGGCCATGATTAAGTACTGAGGGCTGTGATTATGTACTTAGGGCTGTGATTATGCACTGAGGGCCGTGATTAAGTACTGAGGGCCGTGATTAAGTACTGAGGGCCTTAATTAAGTATTTAAGGCCGTGATTAGGTATTGAGGGCCTTGATTAAGTACTGAGGTATGTGATTAAGTATTGATGGCCTTGATTAAGTACCGAGATACTTGATTAAGTACTGAGGACCGAAGTTATGACCTGAGGGCCGTGATGATGTACTGGGGATCGTGATTACATACTGAGGAGGACCTTAATTAAGTACCTAGGACCGTGTATTGATGGCCGTCAGTAAGTACTGAAGACCGTGTATAAGTAAAATGGACAGTGATTAAGTACCAAGAACCGTGATTAAGTACTTAAGACTGTGATTACGTACTGAGGACGACCGTGATTAAGTACTGAGAGCAGTGATTAAGTACTAAGGACCGTAATTAAGTACTGAGGGTCGTGGTTAAGTACTGGGGATCGTGATTACCTACTGAGGAGGACCTTGATTAAGTACCTAGGACCGTGTTTCATTTCGGATGGCATGGTTGATCTGTGTAGGTTAGGATCTGTACAGTTGGGCATATGATTAACCCCTTCTGTAACGGTGACGTCTTTTTTATTTTATTCTAGCTACATAAAGACGATTTTGTGCAACTTAAGAAGGATCTGTGGCAGTAAAAGGGGTTAAGTGATATAGTTCGAAGCCTGTTAAGCGCTGGAGGCCCTTTATAAACTGAATAATATCGTCTAATAGTAGCCAGATTATAGTTAACAGAACGTCACCGGTACAGAAGGGGTTAACCTCGCAACAACACGTACAAAATGATCAAAACAATATATTGCACCCAGTGAGCACGAGACATAGTATCAAACATACACCAAACCCCTTATATACATATACACATATACATTGCTTACATCAAACATTAGAACCAATGTTGATATACCCTGTTCATTATAGATTGACCAAAAATCCAGACTTCAGCCTCTCATAACTCAAGAAAGTCTATCGTATTTGAGCTGTTATTTCTACCATTTGAGAAGAGTCAGCCAGGGAATAGGTGTGGCAATTTACAACCCAATTTGTTCTAGTCCTTTTTTAGTTATAGAGGTTATGGGTCACGTTTTCTGGCCTACCTATATTGAATAGACTATAGTAAGAGAGATATTTTAATGACATTCCAGTATTCTATGTCAATCTTTCCCCTAACTCTACCAACTTTCCCAAATTATTTGACTATCTAAACTCTACAGTGGGACACATTCTATCCATTTCTCCTTTCTCAGAAATCTCCATCTTAGGAGATTTCAACGTTCACCACCGCCAATGGCTCTCCTCTCACACTACTGACCCACCTAGTGAACAAGCCTACGTCTTTTCTATCCTAAATTACCTAGAGCAGTTAGTTTAGCAACCCCCTCGTATCCCGGATCGCCTCGGAGATCGGCCCAACATTCTTGACTTGTTTCTAACTTCTAACCCTTCTTCTTATACTGTCGATCTTTTCTCTCCTTTGGGCTCCTCCGACCATAAACGTATCTCTGTCACCTGTCCTATCTCTCCAGTACGGCCACCCGATCCTCCTAGCCGGCGGGGCTTGTGGCACTTTGGTGCTGCCGACTGGGAGGCTCTCCGGCAGTGCTTCTTTGATTTCCCATGGAATGATTTCTGCTTCCGTGGCCGGGGACCCTCGGAGAGTGCTGAACGCATTACCGAGGAAATCCTATCGGGCATGGAAGCATACATTACATTCTCTTTCTCTCAGACTAATGCTAAAAAATCTTGGTTTACTCACGCCTATTCTACTGCTGTCCGCAATAAGGAGGAAGGATTCAAACGGTACTGACGCCTTAAAACTCAAGACTCTCATTCTTCCTATGTTTCTGCCCGGAATCAAGCCAAATCTGTTCTTCGACTTGCCAAGCACTCTTTCATCAATCTTAAATGCACTGAACAATCCAACTCTAGCTCTTCCCAAGCTTTCTGGCATCTAGCCAAAAACCTCTCCAACAATTTCTCTTCCTCGTCTTTCCCTCCCCTTTCCCACTCTGATGGCACAACCATCACTTCTTCATCTGACAAAGCTAAACTCTTCGCTCAAACTTTTGCTAGAAACTCCACCTTGGATGACTCCGGTGCTATACCTCCCTCTCCACCCTCCTCTCTCTTACTTATGCCTAATATCCTAATCTTTTCTAAAGATGTACTTTCTACCCTCTCTGGGCTTAATACTAATAAGGCATACGGTCCGGACGGTGTTCCTCCTGTTGTACTCAAAAACTGTGCTTCCGTGCTGACTCCCTACCTAGGCAAACTCTTTCGTCTCTGTCAATCCTCTAACCTCTTCCCTTCATGCTGGAAGTTTGCTCTCATTCAACCTGTCCCAAAGAAGGGTGACCGCTCTCAACCCTCCAACTATCGACCAATTGCTCTCATCTCTTGTATTTCTAAAGTTTTTGAAACTATTCTTTCTTCCAAATTTCTTAAGCATTTCTCTTCTCATAATCTGCTCTCAGATCGCCAGTATGGCTTCCTTAAGGGTCGCTCTACTGGTGATCTTCTTTCATATCTTACTAACTCTTGGTCATCCTCCTTTCGGGAATTCGGTGAGACTTTTTCTATTGCACTAGACATATCGAAAGCCTTTGATAGAGTCTGGCACAAATCTTTAATTTCTAAACTACCTTTCTTCGGTTTCTATCCCTCCATCTGTGCCTTTGTCTCTAATTTCCTCTCCAGCCGTTCCATAGCTGCGGTTGTGGACGGCCATCGTTCACTTCCTCACCCTATAAACTCCGGTGTTCCTCAGGGCTCTGTCCTATCTCCTATTCTCTTTCTAATTTTTATAAATGACCTTCTCAACTGTACCTCAACTCCCATCCATTCATACGCAGACGACTCAACCTTACACTACTCCATTAGTTTTTCAGAACGCCCAAGCCAGCAATTCCTCAACGACAAACGGAATGAAGCAATAGAACACTTAAATTCTGATCTAACTACTATCTCCAATTGGGGCAGAGCAAACCTTGTTACCTTTAATGCTTCCAAAATCCAATTTCTCCATCTATCTACCCGTCAGGAACTCCCTGCGGACTATCCCTTATTCTTCAACAATACAAAAATCAATCCTTCATCTTCTCTTAATAATCTTGGTGTCTCTTTTTCTTCTGCTCTCAGTTGGAAGGACCATATTACCAGTCTTGCTAAGGCAGCCTCCCAGAAGCTGGGTGTGATCAACCACCTTAGGAGGTTCTTTTCCCCTGCACAACTTCTTGCTCTGTACAGGGGCATAGTGCGTCCTTGTATTGAGTATTGTTCACATGTGTGGGGAGGATCCTCTCACACCGCTCTCCTAGACAAAGTTGAAAGGAAGGCCTTTCGTATCATTAACTCCCGTCCACTCACCAACTCCCTGCAATCTCTCTCTCTTCGCCGCAATGTTGCATCTCTCTCGCTATTCTATCGCTACTATAATAATCAGTGTTCCTCAGAGCTTTCCCAGTGTATACCACCTCCTTTACATAGGGCACGTGGTACCCGTCTTGCAACACAATCCCACCACCACTCTGGTGATGGGCTGGTCTATCAGAGTGAGAACTGAGCGATCTCTGCCATACCCATAGCTTACTCTGACTGTTCCTTTTACTTATATATTTTCTAGATCTCGAGTGACGGCGTCTCTTCCGTGGATTGACCTCCCAATCTACCAAGATTGGAAGCCAAAGCGTCACATATTTCTCTTGCCCCTCAACTTTCTCTTCATAATTGCTGAGGGGCACAGGGCCCTGGGTGGGGCTTTGGTTTCCCGGGCGTTTCTGCACCCTCCTCAGCTCCCCGCCATGGAGTGGCTTCGGTCACCCAGACTTTATTGTGGTCGGCAGGGAGGGTTCTGTGGGGGCGCTCGGATATGGCCTTGGCTGTGCTCGGAGCCTTGGGGCTGTTCGGCCAGGCAGCTTGGGGAACAACAACAACAACAACAACTACTCTGTGCAACTCTCCAACCCAAGAGTGAAATGTTACTCTCAGGGTTTCTTCTATTCAACAGCTGAGCTCTGGAACTCTCTCCCAGAATCAGTCTTTCCCTCTTCCTATGACTTAAATTGCTTCAAACTCCGTGTGTCCAGGCATTTTGGCTCGAACGTCCCTTGATTTTGGCCCTGTCACTCTTTCATTTTGGGGGGAGGCACTCGCTATAGGCAGTTTTGCCTTTTGCCTCCCTCACTCACATAGAAAAAAAAAAATCCATAAGCTGTTCAACTGAGTACTGACTGTAGTGAAATACTGTACATCAACAAACTCTGACATCCTTTATTTGCCCCTCTGTATTGTACGTCTCTCACATTCCTTGACTTTCACTACCGGCTGGCAAAACTGTGTCACTCCAACGAGCCCCAGGGAACATGCCCACTGAAATTTGTTGGTACTTTATGAGGCTAAAAACTTTCTAAAATTCGACCAACATATACTTTGTGTATTTCTTACTCTCTTAGAAGCATTTCACGGTAACATATATATTTTAATTCATCATATTTGCTAGGTACTCACAATTTAGTTTTCTATGTGTATGAAGGAGACAAAAGGCAAGTTGCTTGTACGACTGTCTCCCCCAAAGCCAAAAGAGTGACTGACAGCCAAATTTATGGGATGTTCGGGTCAAAATGCCTGAACACACGAATATCATGATGAAAGTGGTAAGGGATGGGTTTTATGGGTGTATCCTTTAAAAAAAAAAAAAAAACAAATTGATGTGCATGGAGGAGACAAAAGGCAGGCTGCCTGTAACGAGTGTCTCCCCCAAAAGTTGAAAGAGTGACAGAGTCAAATTCAAGGGATGTTGGAGTCAAAATGCCTGGACACACTAAGTTTAAAGCAGTCTAAGTCATAGGATGAAGGAAACACTGATTGAGGGAGAGAGTTTCAGAGTTCACTTGTTGAGTAGAAGAAAGACTGAGAAAATTTGCCAATTCTTGGGTTGGATAGCTGGACCGAATAGGAGTGGGACTGTGTTTTAAGGCGGGTGCCTCGCACTCGCCGCAAGGGAGGGAGTATACACTGTGAGAGCTCTGAAGAACACTGATTGTTGTAATAGCGATAGAAGAGTGAAAGACATGCAACATTGCGGCGTGTAGAAAGAGATTGTAGGGAACTAGTAAGAGGAAACGAGTTGATGAGGCGAAATGCTTTTGATTCTACTCGTTCGAGAAGTGCGGTATGGGTGGAGCGTACCCACACATGCGAACAATACTCAATACAGGGGCGCATTGTGCCCCGATTCAGAGCAAGAAGCTGTGCGGGGGTGAAGAACCCACGGAGACGGTTGAGCACACCCAACTTTTGGGAAGCTGTTTTTGCGAAAGTGGTAATATGATCTTTCCAAGAAAGGTTAGATGAAAAAGATACACCTAAAATATTGAGAGAAGATGAAGCGTTGAGTTGTGTATTGTTGACGAATAGTTGATAGTCTTGTGGAAGATTGTGATGGAGAGATAGGAGAAACTGGGTCTTGGAGGCGTTGAAAGTAACAAGATTTTCTCTGCCCCAATCAGAGATATTTGAAAGATCCGAAGACAGGCATTCTATGGCCTCGCCACATTTGTTTTGGAGTGCTTGCATGCTGGCTTGATGGGAAAAACTATTTGAATAGTGTAAGGTAGAGTCATCAGCATATGAGTGGATGGGACTGGAGGTACAGTTGAGGAGATCATTGATAAATATTAGAAAGATAATTGGAGACAGGACAGAACCCTGAGGAACACCGGAGTTAATAGATTTAGGAATTGAACGATGGCCGTCCACAACTGCAGCTATGGAGCGGTCTGAAAGGATATAAGAGACAAAGGCACAGATAGAGGGATAGAAACCGAAGGAGGATAGTTTGGAAATTAAAGACTTATGCCAGACTCTATCGAATGCTTTCGATATGTCTAGAGCAATAGAAAAAGTCTCACCGAAGTCCCGAAAGGAGGATGACCAAGAGTTAGTAAGATAAGCAAGGAGATCACCAGTGGAGCAGCCCTTAAGGAAACCGTACTGGCGATCTGAAAGTAGATTATGGGAAGATAAATGCTTAAGACATTTTGAGGCAAGAATAGTTTAAAAAACCTTAGAGATGCAAGAAATAAGAGCAATTGGAGGATAGTTAGAGGGTTGAGAGCTGTCACCCTTCTTTGGGACAGGTTGAATAAGAGCAAACTTCCAGCAAGAAGGAAAGACGTTAGAAGATAGACAAAGACGAAAGAGTTTGCCTAGGCAGGAAGTCAGCAGGGAAGAACAGTTTTTAAGTGAAACTATAATGAGAACAATATTGATAATAATAAGTCATTTCAATAGCAAAAATCGTACTAATAATTATAACATTTTATTGACGTATATTGCAGATTCTTCACTTTGATATTACAGTTTCTGGCAATATGGTCAAACAATGGCCAACTAAATTTATCATTAATTATTCCGGTAACATCAATTTCACTGCCTTGAATAATCTGTGCGTATTTGAGCAAATTAACTACCATGGTTTTTATACAATAAACCCTTGCAATTGCCACCCAACCCCAGTACCCAAATTAAGTATCACGTATATTATATGTATTTATTTATATATACGTTTTTGTATCATAAAGCCATCCAATTGCCACCCAACTCCAGTACCCAAATTAAGTACCGCGTTTATTATATTTATTATATTGTTTTATCTTATGTTTTGTATCGTAAAGCCATCCAATTACCACCCAAACCCCAGTACCCATATTAAGTACCACGTTTATTTTATTGATTTATTTTTATATATTTATTTATGTATTTATTTATTTATGTTTTGGAACATAAATCCATCCAATTGCCACTCAAACTCCAGTACCCAACACTACGTCACTTCAGTAAAAACAAAGATTAGGGATGAAAATATTTATATTATGTTCACTTGAGAATTATGTGATTCTTATGTGTAACTGAAATCACTGCGTAAGAAGGTCGTTTCTATCAAATGTTCGAGTTTCTTTGTAGCCGTCATGAACTAAGTTAACATTATGTAGTGTGCACGCATTCCTTACACATGATAACCTGCATTAACAAGCTGTTTCGGTTAAAGATATGTTAAAGTTATTTAGTTTAGCCCTTTTATCCTATTTGTTTTCTTCATCTTCTGAACGATCTCAACGAGCCTGGGGGTTACAAATAAAAGCAATGCAATTTTATGAAGTGAAAGTAATAAACGAGCTACTATAATTAAGGGGAGAATGGCCGTTTGTTTGGCTTATTAATTAATATATTCATATATTTGTTTGATTTCCTCCCTAGACCTCCATCAAGCTTAGAAAAACACCCCCTAGACCCCCCTTCAAGATAAATTTTTCGGTTAAAAAATGTCCTGGCCGAAGGCCAGTTTCTCTTAAAATTACAGGCTTGCTATCGCTCGCCAGGAAAAAATCGACATCTAAATGGCACGAAAGGTCTTAAAATTGACAACGAAATGGAGCGAAAGGTGTTAAAATCGCCAGACTAATGGGCCGAACATCTCATATTCTCAAGACTAGTGGGGCTAAACATTAAGGAGAAGGGGGTCCAGAAAAACGGTCTGCCTCCCCTTAAGTCGAGATAGAAACCCCAATTAAAGGCTAATCTCTGGATTTTGTGGGGGTAGTATTTATGAGCTTATAAGACCATATTAACATCTAAGATATTAGATTAAAAAAAAGTCAGACTTCCTTAAGGGGGTGACCTGCTTTTTAGTCTCTCTCTGGGTTGTATCCATTCGGACCCATTCAGCCTACTGTTTTTAGACATAGTTTAGACATTAGGTGTGGTGGAGTGGTCTTACCACTGGCCTGGTAATCCAAAGGTCCTGGGTTCAAATCCCGATGTATCAATGGGAAGATATTATTGGGACGGAATTTGTGCTGTACCTAGTATCAGTGCATTACCACAAGCCCACCGTAACGTCAATAAAATACCCTCATTGTTTCCTGATTAAATAGCACTGTATGAATATTCCCATATTCAAAATCTGCTATAGGGGTGCAATGCCTGGTGAGTTATCTGCTCAACAGGTGGCGTTGTGTGTGTGTAAGTGTGAGAGTCCGAGTGTAGGGGGTGAGACAGTGAAGCACGGGAACGAGGTGGCTTCAGAGATGGGGTCGTTTCGGGCCATGAGTGAGCACTGTGCCTCATGTGAAGGCAAGATGGCAGGTGCTCGTTGTACTCTACATGCTTCACATGTCTCACTCCCTAGACTGGAACAAGACCTCACGGGCTTCACTGTTCATTGTAAAGCGGTGAATGTTAAGGCTCTCAGCCTATGCCCGAGAGGAAGTAAGTTGGAATATAGAAAAAAAAAAAAAAAAAAATCCAGGTGTCAATTTATACCTGGCCAGCGATAGCAAGCCACCATATTTTGGATAATGAGTTAGACAGCTGGCTAAATTTGTACATTTTTCGATAGAAAACTGTCTCCGGAGAAACCGGATTTCTCCATAAAATGCCGGCTCGCTATCGCTCGCCAGGAAAAAACCCAACACCTGGATGGGGATAAATGTCTTAAAACAGTAGGCTGAATGGTGCCGAATGAATACAACCAAGAAAGAGAAAAAACCAGGTCACCCCCATTAATCTCGTAATAAAGTAACACCAATGAGTGGTGTTGATAGAACACTCGTGGGGTATTACATGGTAGATTACATGCGTGGATCAAGAAGGGACATACCATTGTATATACTTGACCCTCGGACTTCGGGCCCTTTAAATACTCCCGCCAAGCCCGAACCCGGGTAAAATATCGAATTCTCTGGATTTTGCCGCACTTTTTTATACACGAAAAAATTGCCTATCCTAGCTCATATACTGTATATATCCAGCGGCAGTTTTCATTGTAGCCTTGCTTTTGGTGAAAACTAGAAGTCTCTAGACCAATTGGTTCAGTTTTTATGATAAAAATATTTAGGTCAGTAAGCAGGACGAAAGGCTAGAATGCATTGTTTACTCCCGAATTTCGTCATTTACCCATACTCATATCTCTGCAAATAAATGGCCTAACCAAGTTTTTATACATACCAAAGGTAGATATGTTCGTTGCCGTGCGATGGGTGAAGACTAGAACACTCTACATTGTGTAGTTATTGTGTGAGGTGAGAAATAATACGGCGAGTGAAGCGGGAATTCCAACCTTCGTCCGAATGCAGCGCCGCCGCTCTGCCGACCGCGGCTACGGTCTGTTTATATTCGTTCAACAATTTATTATTGATTATTGATTATGGATTATTTATTATGTAATATGTAATAATATTGTTTATATGGATAATTGATTACTGATATGTTTCACCATTGTAACCATTTCTAAGTCACTGTTGTCTGCTTTGCATGGTTTGGGACTAAGGAAAATCAATACAAGCTTTCGTAAGGCTTGCTTGAAGGCAGGAGTCAGCTGACTGGCTGGCTGTGTGTTCTTGTTGTTGTTGGTAATACGGACGACCTGCCAAGACATCAAAACTTTCTCTAGTGCGGTTTTAATTGGTTTTAAGCCTTAGATTAACCGTAGGTGCTTCAGAAGCCATCCGGGTCTCATAGTGGCATTAGCTAATGGCCTCCTGAGCACCCATCCGAGTCTAAAGGGTTAACAATGATTTTCCTTCGCTCACTGTTGATGGATAAAGTAACTTGAAAAATGACGCTACCTTTATATATATGTAGGAATGCTAATCTGCGTAATATCTATAAGCAACACTCATTTCCACAGTATTCGTTTGGTATCAGGCATTGCGAAAGGGAAAATAGGATTAAGACTAGAGAGGAATTTGGTACATCGCATACCTCCGCCTACGGTGGCTGGTTCCTTACCATGAATATCATAGGCCTAAATTTTCTTTTGAATATTGGATCCATGATATGATCCGGATCGCCTCCTAAATTGATTCACTTCTTCCTTGGAGCACATCCTATCTGCCTACCAAATACTGTGAATATCAGTTCATAAATTTAATATACTATCTGCCCACCAAATTTCGTGAAAAACTCCGGATCGCCTCTTAAATTAAATCACTTCTTCCTTGGCGCATATCCTATCTGGCCATTAAATTTGTGATAATTTGTTCATAACTTTGTGAGACACCATAATTGTTTACAAACAGACAAACACACGGAAGCAAAAAAAAACTCTGGTCAGCTTTGTTGGCGGAGGTAAATACAAGGAATAGTGTCTAATTCACACCTTTCACTTGATACTTTGTGAGAGAGTGTTATCATAGTACAGTAGTGCTTTCTGTGTTTAGTCGTTTAAAATTTGTTTTAATAATGAGAGACGTTTCCTATCACATTTACCCATTCTACGATTTGATATACCCGTGGGTGTTTTTATTGCTGCTTTGTTTGTTCTATAACTTTACTATATATCTTTCCATTCGTTTTTATCTCTGTTCTAGCCATTTTATGTATCGTGTGTTATCGCATATTTTTTGCTCTGGTATGTTTTCATATTTCATTGGCACTATTTTTTAATTTAGCACTATATAATTTCTTCCAACTATAGTTACAAAATAGTATGCACCTACATGGAAGTAATATTGGTCAGTTTGGTAGTTCTTCGGCATCTATTACGTATCCCCCCATAGGGGTCGCGTAGTATTGTAATCCCCGTGTCTGTGTGTGCATCTGTCTGTGTTTCGATCACAAAAGTGATGTTGATGGTGTCTGTATAATGAGGATCTGTGTTACTTTACCCGGTAAGGGCACATACTGTACACACACATCTAGCACAGATGGTTATAGTAGTAGTGATGATGGTGACAATAGTAGTGCAGATGATGGTGAGTATGGTAGTTGTAGTGATGATGGTGCAATACAATATTGGATATTGTATTGGTGGTGATTGTAATAGTAGTTTTGATAGTGGTGGTGATTGTGATAGTAGTTGTGATATTTGACGTAGTACCTTGACTATTGAGCGAATTAAATAAATCATTGACTGATGTTGCATTGACCCACCGAATATACGTGTGAATTTTGGTGAATATCCGTCAAATGGTCTAGGAGAATTTACCGGACAGACAGACGAACCGCGATGACGACAGACATGTTGGCGGGCACTGTACCAGTATACTCAGCTTACATAGAGTTGATTATGATTTCAGCTTTGTATTAATCCAGTAATGTGTACCTGTATAAATAGTATGTTAAGGGGGTAGTGCCTGGTTTTATTCTTTGTTTTCTATTAATTAATTAATTAATTTATGTATTAGTTTCCTCGCTAGACCTCCATCAAGCTTAGAAGAAGAAAAAAATCTAGACCCCCCCGTCAAGATAAATTTGTGGATTTTTCGGTAGAAAAATGTCCTAGTTCCTCTTAAGATTACAGGCTCGCTATTGCTCGCAAGGAAAAAATCGACACCTAAATGGCACAAAAGGTCTTAAAATTGACAATGTACTGGGGCGAAAGGTGTTAAAATCGCCAAACTAATGGGGCTAAACACGAGGGAGAAAAGGGACCAGAAAAACGGCCCATCTCCCCTTAATTATTGTTATTGAGAGACATTCATATTTTTGCCAGGAAGTATCTAGAACTCTGCAGCTAAGGGATTGAGTTTACCGTCAGCTGGAAATAAACAGGCTATAATCGGATATTCCTCCCTAGTTTGGAAAATCTGTGTTACCATGGTTATATTTGGATAATTAGAAACTTAAGAGGGCCAATCATTTATGTTTGTGACTGATATTATCTGCTTTTGCGGGTATGTTATGAGTGTGTGTGTTAATGTGTCGGGAGGAAAAGTGTGTTCTTAAGTGAATGTATGTGTGGGCGTTCTTATATGTGTTGCATATATATATATATATATATATATATATATATATATATATATATATTCTTTAATACATACGAGGTTGAAAGAAATGGCAATTTCTGCGTTGGAAATTTTATTATTCAAGGTTTCCAGGTCTCTGATGAGTTTTCGCTGGGTGGCAGGAAGTAGATGAATGAGGTTAGCAAAATTCATGGTGGTACAGGGTTACATTAATGTTCATGATGATACAGGATATACGACGCGTTTCACTGGACAACCAGCATTATCATGTAAACGCGTCGTATATCCTGTATCATCATGAACATTAATGTAACCCTGTAGTCTGTACCACCATGAATTTTGCTAACCTCATTCATCTACTTCCTGCCACCCAGCGAAAACTAATCAGAGACCTGGAAACCTTGAATACTAACATTTCCAACGCAGAAATTGCCATTTCGTTCAACCTCGTATGTATTAAAGAAAATGTATTACCTGGCTTTACTAATATATATTATATATATATATATATATATATATATATATATATATATATATATATACTGTATATATATATATATATATGTGTGTGTGTGTGTGTGTGTATGTGGTGTGTGTGTCTCTGTTTGCGTGCATGTGTACTTGCATGTGTGTATCTGTCAGTGCGTGTATGCCTAGTGTGAGTTGGTGTGGATTTATGACCAATTAAACCATCTGGTGACCTTGAGCAGCAGATACCATTCCTGGACAGTGGAGGAGTAGTCTGCTAGGCTCCCTCCCTCCCTTCCTCCCTCCCTCCCGACACACTGGCGCCAGGCGCTTGGTTTATAATACACTTCACCTACACACTTATTAACCCCTTCCGTACGTGAGACGTCTTTTTATGTTTATTCTGGCTACCATTATGTGATTTAATTCAATTTAAAATGGGCCTCCAGCAATTGCCAGGCATCGAACTATCTCACTTAACCCTTTTTACTACCACAGATCCTTCTTAAACTGTACAAAATCGTCTAAATATGGCTAGAGTAAAATTGAAAAGACTTGGACAGTACAGAAGGTATTAAGGGGAGATGGGTCGTATTTCTGGTCCCTTTTCTCCCTCGTGTTAAGCCCCATTTGTTTGGAGATTATAAGACCTTCGGCCCATTAGTTTGGCGATTTTAACACCTTTCGGCCCATTTCGTTGTCAATTTTAAGACCTTTCATGCCATTTAGGTGTCAATTTATTCCTGGCAAGCGACAGCGAGCCTGAAATTTTAAGGGGAACCGGCCTTCGGCCTGGACACTTTTCTACCAAAAAATGTACACATTTATCTTGCAAGGGGGTCTAGGGTTTTTTTTCTAAGCTTGATGGAGATCTAGCGAGGACACTAAGCAATTAAGCAATACATTAATTAATAGACAAAAAACTGGCCCATCTCACCTTAACCCATTCTGTACCGGCGATGTTCTTTTAATTCAATGTTAGCTATAGTTTGACGATGTTGTGCAGCTTAACCCTTGTCTAGTGGGGTGTTTTGGGCTATTTTGGGCATATTCAGGCCCTCCTGAATGATCAATCAAGTATCTGCATGAAAAGAAATGTATTCAGCAAAAAACTAGGCGCTAAAAGCTTCAAAATGAGACCAGAACGAGCTACGTAGCACTCGTGGTTCTCATGCAGTGGTGCCACCAACATGGGAGTTTAGCGTATAGCGGTATATTTTTCCCAGCTATGCTCACTACTGGCTACACTGCCGGCCTCTCGAGAACACAGGGAGCGTGAGTCAGTGGGTGGCGGTAAGCCCTGGGTGTCGGACGTGTGGTCTGCTGCGCTCCCGGCCATTTGCACTCGATTTTAACCCTTTAAAAGCCTTAATAATGCTCCTAACTTGCTGCAAATTGGTGCACGACTTAAGTCGAGCGCCGCTCTTTAAGGGTTAAGAAGGATCTGTGGTAGTAAAATTGGTTAAGTGGGAGAGTTCGAAGCCTGGTAATTGCTGGAGGCCCTTTCGAAACTGAAGAAAATAGTTTCATAGTAGCCAGAGTAAAGTTAAAAGGACGGCACCGGTACTGAAAGATTTAACTTCATATACGCACTGGCAACTTAATGTAACCTATCTCTTTAAGTGTGTTATATTTTATTATAGCTATATTTATACGATATTATGCAGCATGGGAAGGTTCTGTGGTAGTTCAAAGGATTGGTTGAGATAGTGTGAAGCCTTATTATTGCTAGAACTCTTTCCTAAACTGAATAAAGTCGATTAATAGTTGCCAAAATAAATTATAGAAGACGACGCAGGTACTGCAAGGGTTAATGTTTTTCTTCAGTCATATGCAGTAAATTTATCGACATGTTTATTTACTTGACCTCCAAACTTTAGAATTTTGTAAACGCACCAGTAACTTTGTAATATGCTCGTCTTTAACTTCGTATTCGTGCTGTTTAGTTCGTTCCCCAACTCCATATCCCAACTACTCCAACTTAAATGACATCAACACAATTTAACTTCTTAATACTCAGCTTGATAAAATTCATAATAATACTTGACCTCCAAACTTCATATACGCACCTGAAACTTCGCCATTGATTTCACTAGTTAGGTTCATTTGTAAATTAATTGGTGGGCTGGTGATAACAAATATTAATTAATACCTCCACACCAACGAAGTTTGACGGTGGTTATATTTTCGCCTCCGTTTGTTTGTGTGTCTGTAAACAAGATATCTCACAAAGTTAAGAACCCATTTTCACGAAGTTTGGTGGACAGATAGGATATACGCCAAGGAAGAAGTGATTCAATTTGGGAGGCGATCCGGAGACTTTCCCGAAATTTGGTGGACAGATAAGGTTTAGTTATAAGCCGATTTTCATAATATTTGATGGTCAGATGAGATAGTTGATGGGTGGATAAAATATGCGCCAAGAAATAAGTTATTAAATGTAGGAGGCGATCTGGATCATATACCTGGAACCCAGATCCAGAAAAAAATTGAGGCCTATGATATTAATGGTAAAGAACACCACCCAGGGTAGATGGAGGTATGCGTTCTGGTTATTAATGTTATTCACTAAGGTACAGTAAAGGAATTACCTATACATTTCATAATAAACTGTTTATACTTAATCACCAAACTTCATATACGCACTTGCATCTTCGTAATATTATTCTCTTCAACTCTGTATTTGTGACATCAACTTCGTATTTTTATTTCCTTTTCCAACTTCCGCTATATTTTCCATCTTGAACTCCAACTTAAAATTGTATGAACGCACTTCAACTTCGTGTTACTCAGTTAAGTAAATTCATAATTATACTTGAATTTCAAAATGTCATAATCGACTTTGCAACTTCGTCTTGTAGCTTATTTGTTTTGTTATTCACCCATGTACAGTAATATATCGACTACTCATTGCATTATCAGCTTTGTAACTTCATGCTTGTGAACTTAACTCCAGAACTTCCTAAACGCATTTGCAACTTCGTAATAGTCATCTTTTAACTTCGTACTCATGTTATCAACTTTATAATTACACTCTATATTCCATCCTAAACATTATCTTCCAACTTCATAAATACACTTCAACTTCATATTCGCTTTATTCGGCTTGGTAAATTAGTAATTATACCGGTATTTTACCTCAAAGCTACAGTACATAAGCTCACCTGCAATATAGCATTATTTACCTGTGTTACTTCACGCACTACTAATTTTATAATACGCTTTATAAATTCATGCTTAGACACGACGTCCATACTTCCAACCTTCAGAACCGCAATTGCAAGTTAGTTATATTGAACTTTTAAACTTTTTGGACTTATAGTCGATCTCCAAACTTCTTACTTATTCATAAATTACACTATTTTTATGCACAACTAATTTCATATACGGTCTTATAACTACCTATTTAGTCTTTTAATTTTATTTTCAATCTTCTATGTATCATTCCAGTCTTCTAAATTCCTTCTCTATAAATATAGTTACTTGTTCAGTGATCTATTTTCCTGTTCAGTATCCTCTCTTCTTTTTAAGCCTTCTTACTGTTCATTCAATTGCCGACTTGCGAGTTTCATTCTATAAGGAAGTTGGAGCTGTAGACATCGGTATTTAGCAACATTACCAGCTAAAATACGGTCGTAGTACATTTATAAATACATTAAACCCAATTCAACATACCTTTTATCCATCAGAAACCTACATTATTATTGCATTTCTGTATAATATCGATGTTTACGGCTTCAACTTCCTTATAGCCTGAAACTCGCAAGTGGTCAATTATCTAACTCTCTAATCAGGCTTCTTGATATCCTCCCAATCTTCTAATTTCCTGTTTTGCGATATATTACAACTTCAATAATGTAGCATCAAGACCAGTATTTTTGCTTTATCTTCAGCCTTCTACTAACTTCTTGTTATCTCTGCAATCTTCTAAATTCCTGTTCTGCGTTATAATACACCTTCCATAATTTAGAATCAAGAACAGTATTTATGCTTTATCTTAAGCATTCTTACTTCTTGATTTTTTTTTTTTTTTTTTTTTTTTTTGAGACAATGAACGGAGGAAGGAAAAACACAGATAAAACAAAAAGGTTCATGTGCCTAAAGGCATCCTCCATTCATAAAATGTTTGTAACAACTGGATTTAAACTTTTGTAGATTGTAAGTTTGTGGAAAGCAACTCGAGGGAAGTGAATTCCAAAGAGTAGTAGTTCTAGGGATAAATGAATTTTGATTAGCAGAAGTTCTGCATTGTGGAGGAGAAAGTGTAAATTCATGGGCGCTCTCAGCTGCCCTAGTTCTACGGGGAAAGATGTGGAGAGGCGGCACAATTGAAGCAAGTTCCTCGGAACAATTGCTGTGAAAATATCTGTAGAATAATGCAAGGGATGCAACGTTTCTTCGTATGGATAATGTAGGAAGGTCCTGTGTGATTGCAGGGTTATTGATTAATCTAATAGCTTTATTTTGAATTTTGTCCAACTGCCTCAATGCAACCACTCCACTTCCACCCCACAGAGGTGAACAGTAATCCATCTGAGAACGCACATGACTTTTATAATTTTATTACGGCCAACTGCTCGTCAGTGAAGAATTCTCGAACTCTGTACAGGAGTCCCAGATTTTTAGAGGCATTCTTAGCAATGCTTCTAACATAATGTGGCCAGCTCAAGTTAGTATTTAATGTTACACCGAGAATGTCAATACTAGGGGAAGTGGGAATATTTACATCATTAAAAAATATATGGGAGTCAGTGAGATTCTGTCGGTTAGAAAATTGAATGTACTTGGTTTTTTGTGCATTAAAGGAAACTAGATTCTTTTGTCCCCATTCATTAATTCTAGAAAGGTCCTGGTTCAGAGAAATTGCAGTGTTTATTTTTGAATTTATAAGATCGGGTTGGGTGAAAGAATTGGTAAATGTGAAGGAACTTCAATCTTATAAATTCCTGTTTTGTGTTAAGTTACCTAATCAATCATCTAGCTTACTTTTCAGTGCTTTCGTGTCCTATTTAGCCTTCTATAGCTGTGTGTTCAATTGAACCCTGTGTGTTCAATTCTTCCTGTATTCCTTTTATCGTATTGCCTACACATATATATATATATATTTTTTTTTTTTGCACCACACTCTTATTGCATTACGTATTTGATTAATGTGCATCGTATTCTTCACCTTTCAGGCATTTTCTAAGCTTAATGCAATCCTGTAATATTTCTATCAATTGCCCACGCCGTGATCCCCGAAGGGGTGGCCACGAACGAAATGCCCCCATGCACCTCTGTCCCCAGTCAGTCAACGCCCCTCCTCCCAACCAGCACCGCCTTCACTCATATACTTCATCACTCCATCCTTCCACCTCTCTCTCCCTTTACCTCTCCCTCTATGTCCTCCCACCTCTCTCTCCTTTTACCTCTCCCTCTCTGTCCTTTCACCTCGCTATCGTACACCCTTTTATTTACCAACATATATTTCACAATGCCGCCAACGTAGTGAGTGAGGTATTCCAATTACCTATATATTATTATGTTCCTTCCAACAACCAACTATACTCCTAAAATCGATTAATGAAATTTACAAACACATGTGGCAGTCCGTGGATTCGAATCCAGGATGCTCAAAACCGAAAATCAACACCTTATGCATCGCACCACGAAGACAGTTAAAGAATGGTGGACACTGCCTACGATTTATTATGCAACTTCGAATCCTGCATATCAATCTAAACATGTACACACATCCCAACTGCAACTCACGTAGGCTATGCATATGTGAATGGAAAGAGCAATTAATGGGGCCTTAACCACTAGGGAAGTCCTCTCGATAAATTACCCCTGAACCAATATCAATTATTATGTTCCTTCCGACAACCAACTATACTTCTAAAATCGATTAATGAAATTTACATTTACGAAATCTGTTATCAAGATTCTTGGTGATGAACTTTTGATTTCGACCATATACTGCTCCTTGTCCACTCCGTATCCTCAGCTGGGGTTCACAGCACACAGGCATCTTCCTCGCCTCGCACTATTACCACTTGTGTCTTAATTAAGGGGGAGGTTGTCGTTTTTTTGGACCCCCCTCTCTTTCATGTTTAGCATATTACTTTTGAGATTTTAAAACGTTCGTTCCGTTAGTTTGTCGATTTTGACACTTTTCACCCCCTTTCTTTGTCAATATTAAAACCTTTCCTGATGTTTAGGTGTCGATTATTTCCTGACGAGCGATAGCGAGCCTGTAATTTTAGAAGGAACCAGTCTTCGGCCGGGAAATTTTTCTACCGAAAAATTTACAAATTAATTTTAGAAGGGGGTTTGTGGGGCGTAGTATTATTAGATCTTGATGGATGCCTAGCGAGGAAACTCAAAAATATAATATTAAATAAACATATAGATCAAAATACAAGCACTACCCCCTTAAATCTTCTTCCTTCACAGTACATCATCGTTTGGTTTACATGCTTCATTACTAATATATTTGTTTATCGTCTAATTTGTATGGCATTTTGTGACGCACCCAGTGCGTGGCAACGCAACCTGATTGTACTCCTTGGTACTCCACTGTACCGCCCGTACCACTGTACCGTGCTGGCTGCCTATAATGAGTGTGACAACGTATAACTATGTTCTTTGTATCTCTGCAAAGGTCTCGTCATGTGCTAACCAGTGGTGGGTTTTGTTTTAAGCCATGTCGAGACCTTCCATTTAATATGTAGTATCAATAGAGAAGTTGATAGATAAGACAATGGGAGTTCAGAGAGAGAGAGTGAGTTAGGCTTCAGAGCGAGAGGGTAGCAATGCGCCACGCTGCCGGGGGGGTGGTTGCCAGACGTATGGACTGGTTGGCAGCCTTGCGCTTATAGCTAGGCGCGACAGGGTTGGTAGTCCATTGCCGCCTGCCTATGCTGCCTGGGCTGCCCATGTTGTCGTACTGCACATTGCCTGGAGGCTCGCTGTGTGTTCCATGATCAGGTTGCCTAGAACCTTTGAGATTCTAACATCCCTTGCCCTCTCTCCCAACTTCTCACGGTTGCACTCTTTCTCTCTGACGACATTACTCTCATTTCATTCTTCTCTCTATTTAAATGCATAACCTTCCCTTGAGGTCCTAAAGGAGTTTCAGCACTCACCTCTCGTATTACTCTTAGGACAAGCATATATTTACATGTATTAGATTTAAGGGGTTAATGTGAACAGCGATCTTCTTGATGAGGATAGTTGGTGAACGTTCTACATGTTCACGAGTTATATGCCCAGCTCATCATCCAATTTGTGACTAGACTAGTGCCATGTGTAAGAGCCCGACCATGCCCAGGAGTTGTCTGTAGAGGGGCGAGGACTTAGCCTTGATTTGCCTACCGAGCCAGGAGCGAGTGTAGTACCAGAGACTACAGCTCGCTCGTAGTGCCGGTATAGTAGAGTAACGTAATTTATCTGTCCTTGTGTTCTCTGCAGTCTTTTCCTGGGTTCTCGCTTTCGGTGCTGGGACTCGTTGTTCCTGTGACTTGGCCTGCTAGCTAGAACACATGGGGATGATGAGTGGGTTATATCTTTATTTTACTATGCATTGCAGCTCTCTTTAAGTTTATGTATGTAACACTTTACAATACACATTACTCACACACAAGACAACACTATTAATACTTTCATGTATCAATTAACTGCACTGTCGTTTTGCTGCTGTGTCCGGAGTTCTGTTGCGTAGGGCGCATACGGACTCAGAGGGGAGACAGAGTGAGAGAAGCGAAGTAGCCTATGCGGTAGTAGGCTACCGGCGCAGTACTGTTGCCTGCAACCTTTTAGTTATTCCAAGTATAGATTCATTCTTATAATAAGTGACTACTATTTATGTTCCTTCCATGTGTATTATTAGGTATCTACTGGATCATGAACATCTTGTATGCTACATGCTAGTGCATGTTAGTAGGGGACAGTTATTCTAGTGCACGCGCTTTCAAATAGGCGTGTACATTTGTCATTTAGCATTTCACTGTCATACCTTTAGCCTGCTTCTATTCTACATTATTAGAGGCTTAATATTAACGTAGTTTCTTGAGTATTGCATTTCTTTAGTAATAACGTAACCTATAAATGTCTGAGGGAGTTTAGCCTCATAGCCTACCCCTGTTGTACACTTTCGCCGAGTTAAGGTACCTCGTTACCATAGACGATAACTCTGTAGGGCGTTGGTGCTTTTGTTGTCTGGAGCATATAGTATTTGGGACTGGAATCGAGCGTGTCGTTGTCACATAAGCCATTTCTGTCCTACGATCAAGAATCCCGAATATGTATTGCCGATCCAGCCGTAACAAAATGGCGACCTTGCACAAGATTCAGTAGTATCCTATCACATGTTTTTTGGAGAACTATTCTATGCTACCTAGTAGAGCTGGCTAGAATTTTCTTGCATATTGGAGGAATTTTTATTGTGTCATTATTGTATTGGTGGACTTGCAGATTGTTTCGTTAGGGGTGTCTAGAGTAGAGTCATTCAAGCATCTTTAACATTTTGTGAGTCGAGACTGCAATTAGTAATAAGCACTTCTTTTTTTTTATGAACAGCAATTGTATAACCAGCACTATGTCTAATGACTCATCATTTACGGGGGAGGATAACACGGTACAGCCTAGTGACCAGCAAGTACAACAGATATTTAGGGAGGGGAGTGTTATAAGTGGAGAGAGGGATGCCCGGGCATTTTTGCAGACACCTTTGACCGAACAGCGCCTGCAGGCTATTGATTGTTACGGTCTTCGCTGTTTAGCCACGGTTTTGGGGCGGGACTGTCCTGACAGTTGGCCCAAGAAGAATTTGGTGGCATGTTTGTTGGGTGATGGCGATGGGGCGGTGGGTGGAGTGGGGTCTTGGGGGGTTCCCTCCAAGCCTCCATTCCACTCTACCCCTGAGCTGGGCCCTCAGCCAGCGATTCTTAGCACGATGCAGCAGGAGGGTTCTCAATGGCAAGCTGGCTTACCCGTAAACACGTCTCGGTGTGGATCCCCCATTTTGTGCTCTCCCCCCCCAGGCCTGTCTCCTGAGATGTTATTTCAGCTAGAACTAGCTAAGCTTAAGTTGCAAGAGAGGCAACAGTCTAGTATAGAACGCATAGAGGTTGCTAGAATCCAAGCCAATCAGGATGCAACCAGGTACCAGGCTGAAATGGATGTCGAGAAGTCTAGAGTAGAGACCACGGGGCGTCATCTCGGTGGTGGGCACTGGGTTACAGACTCACTTTCGCATTTAATTAAGTTAGTACCCGCATTTGATGAGACAGCAGTGACTGAGTTTTTTGCTCGTTTCGAAAAGAAGTGTCGTGAGTATGACTGGCCGGAGGTTAAATGGGCAGCATTAGTTTCATCACGTCTAGTGGGTAAGGGGTTGAAAGCCTACGATGCACTGTCACTGGACGAGAGTGTCGTGTATGGACTGGTGAAGGAGGCTGTGCTCCGGGCCTACGAACTGCAACCCGAAACTTATAGATTGAAGTTCCGTGGCGTGAATAAGAAGAGCGACGTCAGTTTTATGGGGCACGCACGGGACTTAACAGATGCATGTAATAACTGGTTTCGGTCCGAGCACGCAGAGTCGGCTGAGGAAATTAAGCAACTTTTCTATCTGGAACAGTTTTACAAATGTACTGGAACCGATCTAACGCTGAACATTAAGGAAAAATGTCCCAAGACAGTAGAGGAGGCTGCCAAGATGGCAGACCTCAGATTATCATTGATTCGTGGTTGCGGTGCCGCTCAGAGGGCTGAGTCAGGGCAGAAGGGGCGCTATACCCCACCCACCAGAGTTTTCGATAATAACAAATCCTATGACACACATAACCACACTAAAAGCATTGCACCTAATAACACCTACAAACACAAGCCTCTCCCGTTTACTAAAGGTCAGGCCCCTTCTTCGCCCGCACAAGGGAAGAAGCCCATTGGGGATGTGAAATGTTACAAATGTCAGAAGCTAGGCCATTATTCACGTGAGTGCCCTAGTAACACTCCCGCTAAGCCGGTGTCATTGGTTCACAGTATCGGTGTGTCTCTGAAGGCTGCAGCAACTGCCCGGGGTAGGTTGTCAGCAGCTGAGGCACACGCGGTAAAGAAGCGTACGGAAGGCTCGACACCTGTCCGGGACACTTTCTGTAACCATCGGGGACACGGGTTTGTGAGCTGGGGGAGTGAACTACGGAGGGTTGACTTGCTGAGGGATACGGGGGCTTCGCAAACTTTGTTGAGGAACTTCACAGGGAAACCGATAAATGCGGCCAGAGTTGTTGTGGTGCAGGGTATAAATGCTACGAGGTCATACCCACTTGTGAGGTTGGAGTTGAGAGTGGGAGAGGTGTGCAGGGAGCTGGATGTAGGGATCGTTGAGTGTTTGCCAGTTGAGGGCGTCGACCTTCTTCTCGGCAACGACTTTGCGGTGCCCACTTCCGGGACTCCACCCTTAGTCGTTGCCGAGAGGGCGGCCGACGTGGATGGTGAGAATCGGGAATGGGTTGGGAGGTGCCAACAGGATGAGATGGCCTGTGTGGTAACCCGATCTCGCTCTGCGGCTCCTGCACAGCCTAGCACTCAACCTCGGGGACAGTGGAGGAAGGATCAGGAGAAGGTTGCTAAGGGCAGGAAAAGGGACATTGATTCTGCTGCACTTCTCGGTGATTCGGTACTTGGACCTATAATAAACACGGGAGTTGATTCTGGCCCAGATATGGTGTGTAACAAGGCAGAGTTGGGTAAGACTTCGCGTGAGGCAAGAGCTGTAGCGAGAGCCACTAAGGCAGTAGAGCCTACTAGCCGGGGTAATGTCTTATTACAAAACCATCTTGATGCATTGACGCCCAGGGACATTAGTGAGCAGCAGCTGCAAGACGCTAGCCTAGCTCGTTATAGCAATGGTGCCATAGAGTTGGAGGAAGATGGGGATGCGAAGCCGGGAGATTTCTTTAGGCTCAACAGGATATTGTACCGCAGATTTCTAGACCCCAAATCGAAGTGGGAGGGCGGTGCGAGGGTAGTAGACCAGGTGGTTGTTCCAAATAAGTATAGAGAGTCCTTATTGTGTCTGGCGCATGATGTGCCGGTGGCGGGTCATTTGGGGGTAACAAAAACATTGGCGGCATTGGGCAGGTTTTTCTGGTGGCCTGGGGTCAAGGCTGATGTCTGTGCATGGGTGGCTGGGTGTGCGACCTGCCAGACAACGGGGAAGCCTAACCAGACCATCCCGAAGGCACCTTTGTTTCCCATACCTGTCACCGGGCCTCCGTTCAGCAAAGTTGTAGTAGATTTGGTTGGCCCTTTCCCGCCTACTTGTAGTGGCAATAAATTCCTGTTGACAATCATGGATGTGGCTACGAGATACCCGGACGCATACCCCATGAGAAACGGCTCGGCAAAGGCAGTTGTTAAAAACTTATTATTGTTCTGTTCCCGTTATGGATTTCCACGTGAGGTGCAGTCAGACCAGGGGAGCAATTTTACATCCAAATTGTTCAAGCAAACCCTTCAGTTGCACGGTATATGTTCTGTAGTGTCGTCAGCCTACCATCCCGAGAGTCAGGGAGTCTTGGAGCGGTGGCACTCGACCCTGAAGAGTATGCTACGCTGTTACTGTGCAGAACATGACACTGATTGGGATTTGGGTCTGCCGTATGTTCTGTTCGCTGCACGTGAAGTCCCAGGAGAGAGCCTGGGGTTCAGTCCAAATCATCTAGTCTTTGGCCATAATGTGAGAGGACCTTTAAGTATGGTGAAAGAGATCTGGGAGGGCGAAGAGAAGCCGGGGTCTGTACTTAAATATATCCTTGAGAGCCGGGAGAGACTTATAGGTTGCATGGCAGCGGCAGGTAATAACTTGGTTAATGCACAGGCGGTCATGAAGCACCAGTATGACGCCAAGGTGAAGCTTCGGGAGTTTTCGGTGGGTCAGGAGGTAATGTTGCTTTTACCTTTGCCTGGACACCCCCTTTCTGCCAAGTTTATTGGGCCGTATGTGGTGGCTAAGAAACTGTCCGACCTTGATTATCTCGTTGCAACACCTGACCGTAGAAAAAAACATCAGTTATGTCATGTTAACCTCATGAAAGAGTATGTGAGACGCCCCTCAGAGCCACTCACTGTCCCTGTGCTGGCCTGCAGCGGCCAGGGTGGAGAAGGAGGTGGGGACAGTCATGCTGCTGAGGAGGATAGCTGGGACTGTGTCATTTCCGCGGAACAGTGGGCGGGGAATACTGAACAAGAGGCTAGGCAAGCTGTAAGTCACCTGCCTGAGCACCAGGGTGCTGCTGTCCTAGGCCTGTTCAGGTCATACCCCTCTGTTTTCGCCGAACACCCAGGTCTCACTACTCAGGTAACGCACGACGTGGACGTCGGTGATAATGTGCCCTTCAAGTCAGTGCCCTACCGTGTGCCCCCGGTAAAGTTGCCAGCTTTACGGGAGGAGTTAAAGTACATGGTTGAGAGAGGGATGATCACTGAAGGTTATGTGAAGTGGACATCACCCGTCACGTTGCAGCCAAAACCTGACGGCAAGGTGCGGTTCTGCATAGATTTTCGTAGGCTAAATGGCTTGACCACTACCAACCCTTACCCTTTGCCTCGAGTTGACGACAGCGTGGACAAGATAGGGAATGCAAAGTACCTTACTAAAATTGATCTTGTAAAAGGCTACTGGCAAGTACCCCTGTCGGACCGAGCTAAGCAAGTTTGTGGTTTTGTGGTAGATGGCAAGACCTACCAATGTAACGTAATGCCTTATGGGCTTAAGAACGCACCTGCCACGTTTCAGAACCTGATGAACGATATTTGTGACGAAATCCCTAACTGCACGGTCTACCTTGATGACGTGATAGTGTATGATGACGATTTTGAAAATCACCTAAGGCACTTAGAGACCCTGTTTGGGAAGTTGCACGATGCTGGGCTGGTGGTGAACCTGAGGAAGTGCGAGTTTGTAAAGGCTACTGTGCAGTATCTTGGCTTCGTGGTCGGGTTAGGCCGGGTGTGCCCCCCCCTGAGCAAGATACAGGCTATCAATATGTTTCCCAGGCCCACCACTAAGCGCCAGGTCATGCGGTTCCTAGGTATGATAGGCTATTATAGGCGCTTCATCCGGGGATACTCTACTGTCTTAGCACCGTTAACTGATCTACTGTCGAAGTCAGTGAAGTTCTGTTGGGCTGCGGAGTGTCAGAGGGCTTTCGACCTAGTCAAGCACCTGCTGTGTACACATCCGATTTTGAGAGCCCCAGACTTCTCCAGGAGTTTTCAGCTGGCGACTGATGCCAGCGGTGTGGGTGCCGGGGCAGTGTTACTGCAGACTAATTCCGAGGGCTTGGAACACCCAGTGAGCTTCTTTTCTCGCAAGTTTAATTCGGCACAAAGGAATTACTCGACTATAGAGAAGGAGCTTCTTGCTATCGTTTTGTCGCTCAAACATTTCGAAGTTTATGTTCCAGCCTACGGCCCGGTAGTGACGATTTATACGGACCATCATCCCTTGAAATTCCTAAATCAGTTTCACAATCGGAATATGCGGTTGACCAGGTGGTCCCTAATGCTCCAAGAGTATAATCTCAACATTCAGCATATTGCCGGGAGTGAGAACGTGATAGCAGATTGTCTATCAAGGGTTGATGATCCAGGATAGTCGTGCACGGTGTGTGGGTTGAGCAGGAGTAAAATTAGGCTATCATAACGCCGTCCAAAAAGATTATAAAACAATAAAATAAACGAGAATTTTTTTTTTTTAGTTTTGTAAGTCTTTATTGTTGTAGCATGATGCATGCGATATTGTGTTTTATGTATAATTCACACTTCAGTTGTTGTGCACCTTTTGCAATTAGTGGCAGCTAAGGGTAGCAGGTCGGTTGGTTGCCTGTCAGATTTTTATAATGCTTCTAAGGTCGATTATCTAAAATCTTGGGGGGGCTGTGACGCACCCAGTGCGTGGCAACGCAACCTGATTGTACTCCTTGGTACTCCACTGTACCGCCCGTACCACTGTACCGTGCTGGCTGCCTATATTGAGTGTGACAACGTATAACTATGTTCTTTGTATCTCTGCAAAGGTCTCGTCATGTGCTAACCAGTGGTGGGTTTTGTTTTAAGCCATGTCGAGACCTTCCATTTAATATGTAGTATCAATAGAGAAGTTGATAGATAAGACAATGGGAGTTCAGAGAGAGAGAGTGAGTTAGGCTTCAGAGCGAGAGGGTAGCAATGCGCCACGCTGCCGGGGGGGTGGTTGCCAGACGTATGGACTGGTTGGCAGCCTTGCGCTTATAGCTAGGCGCGACAGGGTTGGTAGTCCATTGCCGCCTGCCTATGCTGCCTGGGCTGCCCATGTTGTCGTACTGCACATTGCCTGGAGGCTCGCTGTGTGTTCCATGATCAGGTTGCCTAGAACCTTTGAGATTCTAACATCCCTTGCCCTCTCTCCCAACTTCTCACGGTTGCACTCTTTCTCTCTGACGACATTACTCTCATTTCATTCTTCTCTCTATTTAAATGCATAACCTTCCCTTGAGGTCCTAAAGGAGTTTCAGCACTCACCTCTCGTATTACTCTTAGGACAAGCATATATTTACATGTATTAGATTTAAGGGGTTAATGTGAACAGCGATCTTCTTGATGAGGATAGTTGGTGAACGTTCTACATGTTCACGAGTTATATGCCCAGCTCATCATCCAATTTGTGACTAGACTAGTGCCATGTGTAAGAGCCCGACCATGCCCAGGAGTTGTCTGTAGAGGGGCGAGGACTTAGCCTTGATTTGCCTACCGAGCCAGGAGCGAGTGTAGTACCAGAGACTACAGCTCGCTCGTAGTGCCGGTATAGTAGAGTAACGTAATTTATCTGTCCTTGTGTTCTCTGCAGTCTTTTCCTGGGTTCTCGCTTTCGGTGCTGGGACTCGTTGTTCCTGTGACTTGGCCTGCTAGCTAGAACACATGGGGATGATGAGTGGGTTATATCTTTATTTTACTATGCATTGCAGCTCTCTTTAAGTTTATGTATGTAACACTTTACAATACACATTACTCACACACAAGACAACACTATTAATACTTTCATGTATCAATTAACTGCACTGTCGTTTTGCTGCTGTGTCCGGAGTTCTGTTGCGTAGGGCGCATACGGACTCAGAGGGGAGACAGAGTGAGAGAAGCGAAGTAGCCTATGCGGTAGTAGGCTACCGGCGCAGTACTGTTGCCTGCAACCTTTTAGTTATTCCAAGTATAGATTCATTCTTATAATAAGTGACTACTATTTATGTTCCTTCCATGTGTATTATTAGGTATCTACTGGATCATGAACATCTTGTATGCTACATGCTAGTGCATGTTAGTAGGGGACAGTTATTCTAGTGCACGCGCTTTCAAATAGGCGTGTACATAATTTTGTCATTTAGCATTTCACTGTCATACCTTTAGCCTGCTTCTATTCTACATTATTAGAGGCTTAATTAGGGGAGGTGTGGTGGAGTGGTCATGCCACTGGATTGGTAATCCAATGGACCCGGGTTCAAATCCCGATATGTCAATGGGAAGATATTATTGGGATTGAATTTGTGCTGTACCTAGTATCAGTGCATTACCACAAAGCCCACCGAAATGCCAAAAAAATACCCTCATTGTTCCCTGATTAAATAACACTGTATGAATATTCCCATATTCAAAATATGTTACAGGGGGACAATGCCTAGTGAGTTCACTGCTCAATAGGTGGCATTCTGAGAGTGAGGGTCTAAGTCTGGAGGGTGAGACGGTGAAGCACTTGAGCGAAGCAACCAGCCGCTTCAGAGATGGAGCTGCTTTGAGCCATGATGGATGCTTCACATGTCTCACTCCCCAGGCTGGAACAAGACCTCACGGGCTTCACCGTGTTGAGCGGTGGAATGTACAGGCTCTCAGCCTATGCCCGAGAGGGAGTAGTTGGAATATAGAAAAAAAAAAAAAAAAAAAAAAAAATATTAACGTAGTTTCTTGAGTATTGCATTTCTTTAGTAATAACGTAACCTATAAATGTCTGAGGGAGTTTAGCCTCATAGCCTACCCCTGTTGTACACTTTCGCCGAGTTAAGGTACCTCGTTACCATAGACGATAACTCTGTAGGGCGTTGGTGCTTTTGTTGTCTGGAGCATATAGTATTTGGGACTGGAATCGAGCGTGTCGTTGTCACATAAGCCATTTCTGTCCTACGATCAAGAATCCCGAATATGTATTGCCGATCCAGCCGTAACAATTTATAGTCAGGTCTTCACACACTATACAGCCATTGTTTAAAGCGCATTATTGGTTTTGATGATTATTCCGTGTAGTGCATATATACAAAAAATCCACATAGACAAAAAAAATAATATATATATATATATATATATATATATATATAATTATATATACCAGTATATTTGTAATTGAATGTACAATGAAGTAGCATTGTATTGTGTGCTAGACTGTTTTTATAGGAACTGACACCTATAATCTGTCTGCAAATAATGGCCCACTCATTTCTTCACTTTCCTTCTCTGAACTGGACACGTTTGCAATCTCCCCCCAAAGAGTTCTTTACCGAGATTTTCCTTGATTATTACCTCTTTAAATATAACGATGTCTTTTTCCATTGATCTGTTAGTACTAACAAATGATTTTATCCAGTTACGGAACTATTTTTGGTAGTCAGAAATGTTGTTAAATAGAAATCCCATATTGAATAAATCTTCTAGTGCTAGCCATGTTAGAATCTTCTAGTGCTAGCCATGTTAGAATTATATTGCCGTTATCGTACCCCCTTAAAATCTAACCCGACCATAAACCCTGGCTCGGTAATTTCAGTGTTCAGTGTCTCTTTACTCCACACCTGTATTAGTTCCTCCCAAAGTGTTGCTTACCCAGATTTTCCTTGATCATTTCCCATTTAACCCTATTTGGTCCAACGGGCGTCTTTATAGGCCTCCACTATTTCGCTCCGTTAGTTTAGTGAATTTAAGATGTTTCACCCCATTAGTTTGACAAATAGGAATCAATGTGAATAGGAATGAATGTAGAATGTTTGTGAATAGATGAGTGATAACGCGGTCATAGGGATAGGGGACCAGGTGCCAGTTGACTATATAGGCCTAACAGTCCGTCAGGCGCCTGGGTTTGGGAGCCGGTCTATCTTGTGAAGGGCCATGCCTGGAAGTAAGGCGGGCGGGCATTGTGATGGTAAGCTCCGCTGGGGGGTGCGCCACATTTCGTACACCATGTATACTGCGTATTTCCTACACGTCACATCTACAAATTTAGCAGTTTTTAGAGTCATGACATATTTCCTACACATATACTGCATATCTCCTACACAGTTTTTAGTGTAGTGACATATTTCCTACAGAGATACAGCATATCTCCTACACAGTTTTTAGTGTAGTGACATATTTCCTACACATATACTGCATATCTCCTACACAGTTTTTAGTGTAGTGACATATTTCCTACACATATACTGCATATCTCCTACACAGTTGTTAGTGTAGTGACATATTTCCTACACATATACTGCATATCTCCTACACAGTTGTTAGTGTAGTGACATATTTCCTACACATATACTGCACATCTCCTAACACAGTCTTTAGAGTAATGACATATTTCCTACACATATACTGCATATCTCCTACACAGTTTTTAGTGTAGTGACATATTTCCTACACATATACTGCATAATCTCCTACACAGTTTTTAGAGTCATGACATAATTATTTCCTACACATATACTGCATAATATTATCTCCTACACAGTTTTTAGTGTAGTGACATATTTCCTACACATATACTGCATATCTCCTACACAGTTGTTAGTGTAGTGACATATTTCCTACACATATACTGCATATCTCCTACACAGTTTTTAGAGTAATGACATATTTCCTACAGAGATACTGCATATCTCCTACACAGTTTTTAGAGTAATGACATATTTCCTACACATATACTGCATATCTCCTACACAGTTTTTAGAGTAATGACATATTTCCTACACATATACTGCATATCTCCTACACAGTGTTTAGAGTAATGACATATTCCCTACACATATACTGCATATCTCCTACACAGTTTTTAGTGTAGCAACATATTTCCTACAGAGATACAGCATATCTCCTACACACAAAAATCTATATGGTCACATTTCCTACACTGCCGTGTATACGGGGAGGAGCAGGGTCCAGAGAATATAGGGTCAACCCACGCGCAGGTACCTGTGAATGAGTGACGTCACAGTCCCCACGCTCTGCCTGAACCCCTCATATAAGACATCTTGTTTTTGTGATATATTGAACTATGCGTGTATATAGAATCTTATTTAATGTTACAGGACAAAAGAAAACATTAAAATATATCAAGCTTAGTATATTTTACAATTAAATGTGCATAAATATGAGGTAATATATTATGGATGATAGCGAGCACACCAATGAATAACATATAGGCTATAGGCTACACCAAGAAAGTGCTTACATTAACTTCATATGAGAGAGAGAGAGAGAGAGAGAGAGAGAGAGAGAGAGAGAGAGAGAGAGAGAGAGAGAGTGGGAGTGGTTGATACCTGATTAGGGGCTACTTATTCCTAAGGAAGGGCATATTATAATGTCATTAGTGAAGGAACGGACACACACACAAACACGCATACAGACTTGTGTTTGTGTGTGTGGACAAGCGGTGATGTGTGTGTGTGTTGATCTGAGTGAAAATCTGTGAGTGTATGTGTGTATGGGATAGTGGGAATGAGTGTTTGTGTATGCGTATCTTGCTCACCTTTATCATGACAAAAGGACTGCATTTTACAAACCATGAGTGTGTGTGTTGAATTCTAGCTTGTCAATGTTAAGCTGATAAATCTTTTTAATGCCCTATGAATTTTCCGCCAAGTAGAAGGGACACACACACATACTTATGCACACTCACTCACACACACACACACACAGAGACACACACACACACACTCACTCACGCACGCACATACACTTACGCACACTCACTAACACATTTTTTTTTTTTTTTTTATTAAGGTGACAGTTACAAAGTGGTGTACAATCTATCTTATTCTAGTTACATTGTAGTTTATCTGGTACCTCCCTACAATCAACCTAGTTGTTCCCCAATTCGTCCCTCCGCCACGACCATTTCAAAGTCCAAGTCTCTCACTCTTGTCCTCTGTAGCGGGGAGGACCTTGTACCCCTGAGACATAGGAGTGCAGACCTAAGAAGATTGAAAGAGAGCCGGCATCTCATCCAAGTTATGACTTGGCTTCTATGCTGGCGCTTTTTCTCCGATATTTGTTCAGCTAATCTGGCATAGAAGACACTTTCAGAAGGTCCCATACCTCCCAACGATGAGAAGACCAGAGGAGTAAAGCTTCCTTGATCCCTGTTCAAAATTCTTTCTTCATAAGCGCGTTTTTTCTCACTTTCGTTTCTCAAGTATGCCGCCTTGTGTCCTCGCTCACGATATGTTTGTGCTCTTGGGTTGAAGATTCTGATGTCGAAAAAAGCCTGTTGTCCCCTCGTCCAAAAACCTCGAGCACTTACGTCCACTCTTGCTTCATTTGAAGTATTTGCAGTATTGTGGGCCAAGCGCTGTCCGTCCATAGGCAGAAGTTCCGGTTCGATTCTGACATCATGGCACACCTCGTCCAGCATTTGTGCAGTGATGTCTCGTACTTCATCATGCCGGATACAGATGAATCCTCCTTTCTTACAGGTCATACAGTGGTCTGGGTTGTTTATTTCACCGCATGCACATTTCAGCGGCAGGTTCGAAACTGGCCACCCATACCTCAAGGCTACGGCATCATTGAATTCTTGTTTATTTAAGCTGAAGCCTTTCTCCTTTATTGGTAATGATGTGAGCCAATTTGAAGCCCCCGTGTCTTGTGCCATCTCAACTCTCATTTTCAGTTCTTCCCTACATCTGGTCTTAATTTGTTCTAGGCTATGTTTCTGTCTCTCTTCTCTGCTCTTTGTAATTTCCTGTCTTGCATTTCGTTGTTCCTCTTCGTCCACCTCATCATTTTCATTTTGCTCCCGTATTTTTTCTGTCAGAGACGTAGTAAGTTTAAGGGAATTTTGGTACTCATGTAGTGCCGCCTCCACTGGGTTTATGATCCCCATACCTCCGAACCTTGGCGGAAGAGCTAATAGATCTCTTGGCTCTTGCATGACGCCTTCCATCTCTGTTAAGGCCGGTATGAATGTTCCTCTGATTGCTTCTTCAAGCGGTTGGAGCATCTGTCTAATGCCAGGCACTGTTCTCATAAGAAAGGTCCATCTGTGCTTAACACCATATGTGAAGGCAGTATATGCAGCATGTGGTTCAGATTTCGCAATGTCTGCCAGGGTTTTCACTTCCTTTACCCACTCCGCTACCTTTTTTCGCACATAGTCTCTCTTGCATTCTTCTGTGCCTATTACTGCTCCCAAATGGCGTTGACCCTCCTTTGTAATCTTCACTCCTGTCCCATCAAAAGTCCGCACCGCTTCTTCATACTTGTTTTCTTTCACTATTAGTACAGATTTACTAGCATTCGGATGGTACCCAATGACTTCGCCTACCGATTGTACTCTCCGCCACCATTCTTTGAGATCCCCTATTTTTCCTGCACCTGTGAGGTCATCTGCATACGCCACTTGTTTCACTCGGGTTACCTCATGTTTTATTTTCTGCTGCAGAATTGATAGTGCCAGTGCATACATTGCCATTGCCACTGGATCTCCTTGCGTTGTTCCTTCATTTGATTTGAGAATTTTCATTTCTTCCTTCTTTGTGCTTCCAACTATATACAGGTTAGCTGGCTCCTTATAAGTATTTTCTATGTACTTTGCGATGCTCGGGCATTTGATCTTGATGTTGTGAATAGCTGCCTCCCTATTAATGGTGTTAAAGGCATTTGTTGCATCCACTAGCAGTACCGCTTCACAATCTTCCTCATGATACACCTTCCCCATTGCATGTATTGCTGCTTCTCCTCCGGCTTGCTGTCCTGCACATACTTGTAAGTTGCCCACTGCTCTTTGTACATCTTTTCCAAATACAGACATGATTGCTTTTCCTATAATCCTTCTAAGAACTTCCCCAACGCCTACTGGTCTAACTCCTGGATTCTTATTTAAAGGTATCAGGCGACATGCTGTCAGAGCTTCTATGTTCACGCATGGTGATGATGCAAGTTTCTTTGCCAGCATTGCTATTGCTTCACAAAGGTCACCCGCGGCTGAACCAAACTTGTTTTGACTTAGGAAGATCCTCCAAGTCTTAGCATCTACTCCTGATGGACCTGCTCCTCCCTGTGTTTTCAGCGCCTTTCTCCATATGAGGTCTCCAGTTATATTCTCATATATCACCGGGTCTGGAGGAACATATTCCCCGTCTAGTTTGGCCTCATCACTTGCTGGTTTTGCTTCTGGGTGTTTCTCCTTCAGCTGGTCCAAGATGTGTTGATTCACTTTGTGCACCCCACTTGAGGCTTCCCCAGTGACCATTCTGACTGCCTGTGCCACTTTACCAATCCTCATGCTATTTCCCACTGATCGTGCCATATCATCTGGCTTCCTCTTTCTTCGTTGTTTTGTTTTCAGTCTTTGCTGGATTGCTCGTACTTGGCTAAGAATTTTGTCTAACTCCCCATTTTTCCACCACTCCATTCTCTGTTTCAGCGCTTTAATGTTCTCATTCAGTTTTCCCTTTGGTCTTTTTCTTTGAAGGAACAACTGAGGAATGAAAGAAGCTATCTTGATTGCCACGTGCGCCAAAGGGGCATCCTGAACATACTTTAGGATCATACGTCTGAGTTCCCCCAGCATGTCTTTTGCGGCTTCACAAATCGGTAGTTCAAATTTATTATGTTGCCATTGTATCACTTCTGTATAGATTTCATTCACTAATGTTGTGAGTCCGTCACCAGAATGTCCCATCCATTCTCCACCATTCATGTTTACGTTACGAGGTCGTTCGTTCTGTTCACGATTTTCGATTATTTCTCTCTCATTATCTTCGTTTAGGCCTACACTATTTTCATTATTTTGTTCCACACCTCTGTTGTCTTGCGAATTATTGATTCCTGCGTTTTCTTCTGTGGGCTGCAGTTGTTGATTGTTATTTTCTGCATTTTCTCTAACAGGGTTTGCTTGTACATCTCCATTAACTTCATTGTCTGTTTCACGGTTCATTTGTACTGCATCTCTTACTGCGTTTTGTCTGTCATCAGGATTATTCCTCGACTGGGACCGAGTTAATATCATCTTGTCTTATTATCATAATTTCCTACCTATTCCCTAATACTGAGTCTATCTATCATTTCTTCGTAAGGGACGAGCCTCTGCCCGATAAAGGTGAAAATGTAAACATCCTATGAGTAGCGTTAGAGATAGAAAGAGTAAGATAAGTTATTTAACTCACCTAGTATGATGCAAGGCTACAGAAGATCAGGCTATATTACAAGACAGTGGGTGCAAAAGAAAATAGAAAAATATAGTAAAATAAAAGTAGTGTTTAAAAATACGCACAAAGAATAAACAGGAAAAAAAAAATATATATATATATATATATATATATATATATATATATATATATATATATAATACAAAACGATTATTGTAGTGAGAAAGGAAATACACTAATTAAGAGAGTAAAATTATTAAAAAAACAAGTGTCAAAATAGTGCTAAGGATTAAAGAAGGATGTTAGAAATCTACTATTAGTTTGAGAAAAAGGTCCTGGTTATCAGTATGCACATAATATATCAGCGAATTATACCTTATTTTAAATAGTATACTTAGTTACTAGTTCGTTAGAGATAACTCTCACATGAAATATACCACTTCAAGTCTGATTTCCTGACTCGGCCATAAATCATATATAACCTTCCCTAATATAATCGGCCTGTTTCCTCAAAGCTAAATGACTCTATAGGATAAAGAAACCTTGGCAATTTGAGCCGCTTTACATTCTAAATATGCCTAACTTTAAATGTAAACCAGCCAATTATGTCCTAAGATTTAATTATTTTCAAGTAAAAAATATATGTACAAAATATTACATCATGTTACTCATGTAATATTAGCATGAGGGACATTGAGGAAAGTGGAAGGAAGAGGGAAGGAGGGAAGAGGGAAGGAGAGGAGAGGGAAGTGAATGTGTGGGTAAGGATGGGGGGGCCCCCCCCCCCCCATCCTTACCCACACATTCACTTCCCAGGGAGGGTTGAATACTTGTTGTCACTGTGTTTCTCTCTCTCTATTATACAGTAGCTACTACTACTCTTACATAAACACACATTTATTTTTAAGCTGCATTGCATCAAAAACTACCACTGACATTTTGTTTTCAATACAAATCTCCCCCATGGATTTAGATAAGAACCATACTTAAATACACTTTTGTTTTGCTTTTATACTGTCAGGTATCATATTACTCTAAGCGAGGGGAGGAGAGGTAGAGAGAGGGGGGGGGGGGAGAGTGTTGTGGTCAGCGAGGTTTATGGCTCCTTCCTCTATTCCCTTACTCCGCCTTTTCGCCTCTGCTGTACTTCGCTGTCTCTCTCCTGCATACTTCCCCCTGCTGCAGTCGTCCTCTCAGCATTAGCGCCATGCAGAATATTTCGGTCCACTTTCACACGACCAGCTTCTCCATGCACTGGCGCGATGACAGATGGGATGTGGGTGGGGAAGGGGGGGGGGGGGGCACACCCTAGGGTGAGTGGTGTTGGCTGGAGACAGTCAAGGAGGGAAGGTATTTTGCCTGGCATCGGCTTGCCCCTCGTCCGTACGCCTCCCTCGCTGCCTGGCACAGCACTCTTCAATTTTCCGTCTCTTCTTTCACATGTTGTTTGATTTTGGTTGGATAGAACTCCAGAGTTTCACCCAATATCAAATCACCGTAATTTCCCACTCACCCTGTTGTATATTTCACAATTCCATCACCACCCCATCCCTCACTAACTTGCTGTTCACCACGGAGAGAAAAATCCATACGTCCTCTCTCCCTTCAAAGGCTCGAACAACACGTTAACACACACACACACACACAACAGCTGACTCGAGAGGAAGCGGTCCACAGGCTCCAGCTGATTTCTACTTACATGGTTGCAGGCGGGAGTGAGCTATAGTCTATCTCTTATTCATGTGTAAAGGGGACTCCAGGTATTAGGATGATGATAAAAAACAAGTAAACTTCGGCTGGCAAGTGGGTTATTAGTGGATATTACTAGAGGGTGTGAGTGAACAATCCGAAGAGACCGCACAATATTGTTGTTTTCGGCGCGGGAAGTTCTCGGCTCAGTATGGTGGGTAATATTATATGGCCTATTTAAGTATTACCCAGCACAAGAGGCAAGATATTTGGTTCCAACTTCAAGAGGAATTAGGTGGGGAAGATGGTGAATGAAGGTGACGAGGGGGCTGAGGGGGGGAGGGGTGATAAAGGCGGGAGTGACGAATCGGAGGGAGAGCCGGATTTTCCCGGTTTCATGACAACATGGACCGCAGAGGACACTGGAAAATTTTGCTTCATGCTGTTGAACAAAATCAAGAAATTGGAGGACCGAGTGACTGGCTTGGAGATAGTTAAGAAGGAAATTGTTACAGAGAATGGTGAGTTGAAGAACAGGTTGGAGTTAGTGGAGAGAGAAAAGGCAGTGATAATGACTAGGCTAGACACCAGTATCTCTGAAGGTAAAAATGCTTGGGGCATGACTAGAGACCAAGTGGTAAAAGATTTAGACAGTGTAAGGAAGGCACACAGTGACGAATTCAGGAAGATATTGGATGAACAGAAACAGCAAGATGTTAGGATAAAGGACCAGGTAAAAAGTATGGTTAAGCAAGGCATCCACGAAAACTCTCAGGCCATCCAGGAAGAAAGTCGTAGGGCTAACTGCCTCATAATATCAGGGGTGGAAGAAAAGGAGGAACTAGACTGGACAAAACGAAAAGAGCAGGATGAAGGTCGCATCAACAATATTCTGGAATCGATGAAAGATGAGGAGGACACCTGGAAGGAGGAAATATCAGACATGTTTAGGCTGGGAAAATATACAAAGGAATACAATAGACTGGTAAAAATTGAATTTAAGTCAAGAAGGACTTGTGATGAAATCATGGCAGTAGCGGCTAGGCTAAAAGGGTTAGAGGGTAAGGACAAAATCTACATCAGGCGAGACTTACCAGAAGAAGAGAGAAAGAAGGAGGCTGAACTAAGGAAAACCGCCAAGGAGAAAAATAGCAAGAGGACAGAACAAGAAAAGAATAAGTTTTTTTACGGAGTAAGAAAGGGGAAGATTATGAAGCTTTCGGTAAAAAGAAACTAAAATTAAAGAGGGTAGGGAACAGACCGCCGCAGATAAGGCGCTTGGAGCAGGTAATGGGGGACTAGAAAGTATAAGGATTCTATATAGCAATGTCGATGGGCTAATCTCTAAGAAACTAGAACTAACAGACTTACTCAATACTAAGAAACCAGAAATAGTATGTCTCACTGAGACAAAACTAAGAGAAGACCTTGATATAAATTTGCTAGGATGGTCTGAATATAGGATTTGGAGGAGGGACAGAAAATTTCGACATGGAGGAGGAGTGTGCATCCTTACTAGGAAAGATTTGATTGTGTCTGAGATAAAACTAGAAACTTCAACAGCAGAAGTTTTAGCAATAGAGATTGGTGGAAACGAAAAAATAGTGGTGATAGTAGCGTATGTACCTCCCAAGACGAAGACATGGGGTAAGGAGGAGCATAGCCTAATGCGTAAGGAAACAATTAGTGTGCTAGGAAATATCTTGGCTTCAAAGGATGAAATAGTCATGTACAAAGGAGTACAAAGGAAATCAAGCAACAACAGATCTAGTGACCCTTCTAGGCTGCTTGTCCTCCAAAACACTGAGGATCAAGTGTCCAAACAGCGGTTTAGAGTGGGTAAGGGAACATTGGAAAGGGAACTACTGCCCTGCCACTAACGTGGCAGGACTAGGAAGTTAGTAGGGGACATATGGGTTAGTAACTGAGGGGAGGATAAAGTTATTCATTTACAAACGCAGTCAGTCCCGGGTTTGATGCGAGATATTTGTCTAGGCGGAATTTAAATGAATCAACGGTGCTGCAGTCTATAACGTTTCGGGGGAAGCCCATTCCACAAGTTGACAACTCGATTGAAGAAGAAATTCTTAGATTCGTGCGAGTTAAAAGATTTACCAATAATTTTGCAACCGTTTCCCCGTGTGTAATTAGATTGGTCGATAGTGAAGTACTTACTACAGTTCATATTGTCGATGCCTTTGATGATTTTGAACACTTGAATTAAGTCGCCTCTTAATCTGCGCTGGGTTAAAGGAAATAGATTTAATTCTCTAAGACGCTCTTCGTATGGTTTGTTCTTTAGGCTAGGTATCATTTTGGTAACTCTACGTTGAACTCGTTCTAGCTTGTTTATATCTTTTTGGTAATAAGGGCACCAGGATTGAACGCAGTATTCCAGAAGAGGGCGGACTAAGGAATTGTAAAGGGTTAGGATAACTTCTTTGGATTTATGCTCAAATGACCTGCCTATAAAGCCAATTATTTTGTTTGCCTTCTTAACAACTTCTGAACATTGTTGACTCGGTTTTAGGTTACTCGACTGTGTGGGGACTGTGTGGGGACTTTAACTGCAAGGAAGTGAATTGGGAAGATCTTGAAGCCGGAGCAGGGGAGGAAAGTTGGGGCTATGAATTTTTAAGTATGGCCATGGAAAATTCTATATACCAACATGTAAAAGAGTCAACAAGAGTAAGGGGAAGTGATCAACCAGCTAGATTGGACCTTCTATTCACAAGAAGGGAGGAGGAGGTTCAAAGTATTCAGTACCTATGCCCACTAGGAAAAAGCGACCATGCAGTTCTAGACATAGACTTACTATTGAAGTATAATCTACCCAAGGGAAGGGGAAAAGCACAAGGAAAATCACTGGATGTATTCCAGAACCGATTTCAAAGGACTACAGGATTTTTTCAAGTCACAAAATTGGGATCAGGTGTTATCTGAAAGTGAGGTAGACAAAAAACTCAAGGCATTCATGGAGATCTATGATACTGGTATAAAAACTTTTGTCCCTAAGTACGTTAATAAAAGGAAAAAAAGTAATCGCAAAGTATGGTTTAACCGCGAATGTAGGCAAGCACAGGAAGCAAAAAACAAAGCCTGGAAAAAGATGAGAAACTGGGATTCGGAAGATAACAGGCAAAAGTATAAAGAGGAGAGAAACAAATACACAGAAATGAGGAGGAGGTCATAGGCAAACCATGAGAAAGGGATAGTGGAGAACTATGAAAAGAATCCAAAAATGTTTTTCAAGTTTGTAAACGGCAAAAGGAAGATAAAAGCCACGATCATAAAGATTAAAAGTGGAAACAGAATCATAGAAGAGGATACAGAGATTGCGGAAGAACTAAATAGAAATTTTGCATCAGTATTTACAAAAGAAGGAGAATTCATTGCACCAGAATCCAATGAGATAGGTACAGAGGAAATGCCGGAAGTCACATTTAACAGACCAGAGCTCATAGACAAAATGAGTAAGGTGGATCCAAACAAAGCCGCTGGACCGGACGGAGTATCAGGCTGGATTATTAAAGAAAATGCTAAGGAACTGAGTATACCGTTATATGACATAATGACCAAATCATTGGACACAGGGATAGTACCTACAGAATGGAAAAGAGCAAACATTATTCCTATATTTAAGGGAGGAAGCAGAGATAAACCACTGAACTATAGACCTGTATCACTATTGAGCATCCTCATGAAGATTCTGGAAGGATTAATAAGGGACAAATGGGTTAACTACCTGGAATCCAAAAGATTAATTACTGACCGACAATTTGGATTCAGAGGAGGCAGATCATGTGTAAGCAACTTGTTGAGTTTTTACTCTAGAGTAATAGACACAGTGGACAAGAGGGAAGGATGGGTAGACTGTGCCTACCTAGACTTTAAAAAGGCATTTGACAAAGTTCCACACAAGAGATTGCTGTGGAAATTAAAACATGAGGGAAAAGTAGGAGACAAACTGCTGAAATGGATGGAGAGCTACCTTAGCGGAAGACAGATGAGAACAACAGTAAGGGGGAAATCGTCAAACTGGACTCAAATTACGAGTGGGGTACCACAAGGATCTGTCCTAGCCCCAATCATGTTTCTAATATTTGTAAATGACTTACCTGAGGGACTAACAAGCTACATGAGCATGTTTGCGGACGATGCTAAACTGCTTAAAACGATCAGAACCCAGGAGGATTGCCTTGAGCTCCAAGCAGATTTGCAAAAGATCCATGAATGGAGCATCAAATGGAATATGGAGTTCAATGCAGGGAAATGTAAGACTCTAGAAATGGGTAAAAGCAAGTACAGACCTAGAAAAGATTATAAACTAGGAAACGAAGTGATTCCCAAAGCAGAAAAAGAAAAAGACTTGGGGATAGAATTTAAGGATAACATGTCTCCAGAAAGCCACATAAATAAGATAGTGAGAGAATCACTAGCACTATTGGCAAATATCAGGATGTCTTTCAATTATCTTAATGAAAACACCATGAAACAAATAATAACGGCAATAATAAGACCCAGGATGGAATATGCATCTGTAGTGTGGTCCCCTCACATGAAGAAACATATCCACAAAATTGAGAGGGTACAGAGAGCAGCTACGAGGATGATCCCAGGTTTGGAAAATTTGGAGTACCAAGAGAGGCTCGAGAGATTGAATCTACCTACACTGGAACAGAGAAGGAAACGAGGACAGCAAATTCAGATATACACATGTGTTAGAGGTATTGACAAAATCGACCAAGAAAACTTCATAGAGAGGGATGGAGGTGAGAGAACAAGAGGTCACAGCTACAAACTAAAAGTGCTTAATAGTAAATCTGATCTGAAAAGTAAAAGATTTCCTACCAACTCGATTAGTGGGTGGAACAAATTGCCAGCCGAAGTAGTGTCTGCACCATCAGTGCATAGTTTCAAAGCAAGGTATGACAAACATATCTTAGGAGGCGGGAATTAACGAGCATGCTCACTCCCGCAAATACAACTAGTGTAAGTACAACTAGTGTAAGTACAACTAGTGTAAGTACAACTAGTGTAAGTACATGCATTTTACAAACTCGTGTGTGTGTGCGTGTGTGTGTGTGTGTGCGCGCACACGCGCTTTTGAATTCTACCTTGCCCATGTTAAGCTGATGATTGTTTCTACTGTCATATTACCAGCTGCCAAATTATCACACCCACATTAGAATTAGAATTAAAACAGCAAGCTACAAGGGCTATGTATTCGTTGATTAGTAAATGCAGAACATTTAATTTACCAGTTGATATACATCTGGAATTGTTTAAAGCAATGGTTAGACCAGTTATGTTGTACTGTATGCTGCTGAGGTATGGGGACATTATGTTATTAGAAAATTAGAACAGCTTCATTTGAGGTTTTTAAAGCATACATTACATGTTCATAAGTATACTAGTAATGACATGTTGTATGGTGAACTTGGTGAATATCCTATAGACATAAATATTAAGTGTTCAATGACTGGTTCAACTGGGTGAGATTAATTACTGGTAAAACAAGTACGGTAAGTTAAGTTATATAATGTACAAGTGTTTGTTACATTTGGATCAGGTTAGTGTTTATACTTCACCTTGGTTGAATTGTGTTAAAAGTATTTGTAATGACTGTGGGATGTCTGGAGTCTGGTTGTCACACAATGTAATAACCCCAGCTTGGTTCAGATTGCAATAGAACAACAGCTTAAAGAGCAACGGATAACAAAATGGAATAGTAATTTGTCAAGTTGGGCCATTTGTAGTAGCTATAGAACTTATACATTTGTCTTCAGTATGGAGGATTAACTTGTGAAATTGGATAAGGGAGAGAGACTAGCTATAAGTAAACTGAGAGCAAGTAATAATAAATTACCAGTTAATACTGGTAGACACAGAAATATTGATAGAGAAGACAGGGTATGTACTAAATGTAATGAGAATGTGGTGCGGGACGAATATCATTTGTTGTTTATATGTCAAAATGAGGATATTGTACAGTTAAGGAATATATATATTTCTCATTACTACAAGCATAACCCAACACAGTATAAATATATACTGTTAATGAATAATACTAACTTAAAATGTATGAGGAATCTGTCACCTCTTCTCAAAAGAACGTTTACTATGTATAGATAGATCAAGTCTTAGGACATTTAATATAGTTTGCTTAAGATGTACCAGTGTATTTACGTGTACGCTAATTTAGTTAGCAAAGGCATATTGTACATGTGTAGCATGTAAGGGGCTGTGCTCCATACTTTTTGTAAAAGTCTGAGCAAACTAAACTCAATTCAATTCACACACACACACACACACACACTGCTCAATTCCTGTAAACTACAAATAGGTAAATACACACACACACACACACACACATGGGTATCATATGGTTCACCTAAGCTGATGGCTACCTAAGCCTTCGGGCGAGACGGTACCGTCTATAGTGAGAATGGTACCATACAGATCCACCCTAAGCCTTCGTTTCCGATGTCGCCAATTGGCTAAATACAGACTACACACACATCCACAGCCATTCCAACAGTACATAAAACACTTAACATGCATTTCACGCAATACATTCCCAGTTAAGGAGGCGCGATAATAATGAGCTTAGCTCGCATTGCGTGGATTCCCCTTGACGAACAAGTAACTGAGTGAGTAACACACACATGTTAGTCCAAAATACTGGGAACTGGGAATCTCCATTACGATACTTGTCTAAGTAAAATGGATTGATTATAAAGTAACTAAGACAGGACAACACGAGCGCTGCTCAATTACTGTAAACTACAAATAGGCAAATAGGTAAATACACACACACACACACACACACACATTGTAATTGTCTCAACTTCTGATGTTGTTAGTTAAGCCTTTGAGTACCAGCTACGTGTGTTATATTGTATTCTAGCTAGGATATATTAATACGACAGTACCAGCTACGTGTGTTATATTGTATTCTAGCTAGGATATATTAATACGACAGTACCAGCTACGTGTGTTATATTGTATTCTAGCTAGGATATATTAATACGACAGTACCAGCTACGTGTGTTATATTGTATTCTAGCTAGGATATATTAATACGACAGTACCAGCTACGTGTGTTATATTGTATTCTAGCTAGGATATATTAATACGACAGTACCAGCTACGTGTGTTATATTGTATTCTAGCTAGGATATATTAATACGACAGTACCAGCTACGTGTGTTATATTGTATTCTAGCTAGGATATATTAATACGACAGTACCAGCTACGTGTGTTATATTGTATTCTAGCTAGGATATATTAATACGACAGTACCAGCTACGTGTGTTATATTGTATTCTAGCTAGGATATATTAATACGACAGTACCAGCTACGTGTGTTATATTGTATTCTAGCTAGGATATATTAATACGATATTATGCAGCTTCGGAAGGATCTACGGTAGTACCAGCTACGTGTGTTATATTGTATTCTAGCTAGGATATATTAATACGATATTATGCAGCTTCGGAAGGATCTACGGTAGTACCAGCTACGTGTGTTATATTGTATTCTAGCTAGGATATATTAATACGATATTATGCAGCTTCGGAAGGATCTACGGTAGTACCAGCTACGTGTGTTATATTGTATTCTAGCTAGGATATATTAATACGATATTATGCAGCTTCGGAAGGATCTACGGTAGTACCAGCTACGTGTGTTATATTGTATTCTAGCTAGGATATATTAATACGATATTATGCAGCTTCGGAAGGATCTACGGTAGTACCAGCTACGTGTGTTATATTGTATTCCAGCTAGGATATATTAATACGATATTATGCAGCTTCGGAAGGATCTACGGTAGTACCAGCTACGTGTGTTATATTGTATTCTAGCTAGGATATATTAATACGATATTATGCAGCTTCGGAAGGATCTACGGTAGTACCAGCTACGTGTGTTATATTGTATTCTAGCTAGGATATATTAATACGATATTATGCAGCTTCGGAAGGATCTACGGTAGTACCAGCTACGTGTGTTATATTGTATTCTAGCTAGGATATATTAATACGATATTATGCAGCTTCGGAAGGATCTACAGTAGTACCAGCTACGTGTGTTATATTGTATTCTAGCTAGGATATATTAATACGATATTATGCAGCTTCGGAAGGATCTACGGTAGTACCAGCTACGTGTGTTATATTGTATTCTAGCTAGGATATATTAATACGATATTATGCAGCTTCGGAAGGATCTACGGTAGTACCAGCTACGTGTGTTATATTGTATTCTAGCTAGGATATATTAATACGATATTATGCAGCTTCGGAAGGATCTACGGTAGTACCAGCTACGTGTGTTATATTGTATTCTAGCTAGGATATATTAATACGATATTATGCAGCTTCGGAAGGATCTACGGTAGTACCAGCTACGTGTGTTATATTGTATTCTAGCTAGGATATATTAATACGATATTATGCAGCTTCGGAAGGATCTACGGTAGTTAAAAAGGTTGGTTGAGATAGTTGGAAGCCATATTATTGCTAGAGGTCCTTCCTAATCTGAATACAATGGTCTAATAGTGGCTACACTATAAAGAAAAGGACATCACCGGTACTTTATGGGTTAACTGTATAGTAACTAACATCATTGTTTTTATGCTATATATTTCAAGATAGGTATCTTAGCATTCATAATTCCAAATCATTAACATACCACACACAACTAGAATTATAAAACATCCGCTTTGTTTCACCTGTATGTTCGTGATTGAGTTCTCAAAGTGAATGAACTGACCGACCTCCCACTGACCCCTAGCCTCTGTCCCCACTGTGGGGAGAATGACGTCATGCGCGAAAGACAGCGCGTTTTCTTTGAGCGGTGGGTTGACCCTATATTCTCTGGACCCTGGGGAGGAGCCTCTGTCTGTACTCGGCACTACCATAGAGTACAGATTGGATAGAGAGGAAAGAAGGACGCTACAAATCTGAAAATAGCGAGCCGCGCGTTCGAGAGATTGCAGCACGATCGCAAAGGAAAACGGGAGGGTCCCCATTAATTTGTTAAAATCCCTAACTTGTTCTAATAACGCTATTAATAATCAATTCTACGCTACCCACAGACTCTATAGACATGACAGAGTTAAATAGACATAAGTAGAGGCTACTGTAAAGGCCAGATCATCGTGAAATTGCCGTCATTATGAGGAGGTTCACAGCCATGTCTCTTCTACCCCTACCATTGTTGTTGTGAGAGTGGGGAGTTGCCAACGTCAAAAATGCTGGGCCAAAATATCCCTACATGTCATAAGTATAACCTATGAACGTATTTCGTGAAATGTCCTGTTTTAGTGCAACTTTAGAAATTAACATCTACATAACATGTAACTAATAATATATATTTAAAATTACATTTTAATTCTTGTTGTGTTGCTTGTAGTTATACAGCTTACATCATATATAAGTATTTTTTTATATTGTATATGTATTCCTAATATTTTCCTCTTGTTTTTATATATGTAATTTATTTTAAATAATTTACAAGTGTTTTTACCAACATTAAATCAGTCTTAAAGACGTTCCCTCTTTAATCTATTGCCCCCTCATTTTGCGGAATTTCCCTTAATTTTGGTAACACTGCAGACAAGCCAGGCGCACAGATATCAAGGAGTATCTAATATGGAAAAACGACTGAGGTGTTTTGGTTGTATGCCCTACAAGAGTGCTGCCACCAAATCCCTAGGACGTGCGGCAAAATAACCTTGTGACGTCACGCTTTCATCTCTATCCTTCTGTACTCTATGCCGCTACTGTCTCACTACTCGCCTGACGAGTCAAGTTGATTCGAGTCTTCGGGACAGAAACGAGTCGGGTCTAGGAAATGTGGCTCAACCTAAATAGGGAGAAAAGTATCGTTCACATTCAGACTCGCGTCGAGTTGATTCAAGTTTAGTCTCAAACCAGCAGTATTCTTTTCTCCATTCGTCGGGACAGACGATATTTCTGGGCCTTGTACTCCACTGCTGTACTCCACCAAGCATGGCTAGGATTGAGGGGAACATCCGCTTAAATGCAGTGGTTTACGAAGACAACTCTGGATTCCGGTACATCCGAAGTGTGGCCAGAAACAACAAACTATACCTGCGTTGCGTTCAGCACCCCAGGTGTGGAGGAATAGCCGTCTTGTCGGAGCTAAAAATTGTAGTTGGACTGTATCCCCCCCCCCCCCCCCCCATACAATTATGGGTAAGAAAGGGGTATTTAAAGTGTCCCATATTCGTGATATTGTATTGGTAGTGACAAACCCATCTTAGACCAATTAGAAAGGTAATTCACCATCGATATAGATGTAATATACCTTTTTCATATTATATTTATACCCTATTATTATTTAGTGTAGCGTAAATCACCATCAATATACCCAATGATTAACCCCTTCTGTACCGAACGTCATCCTTTTTATTATATTCTGGCAATGATGAGATGATTTAATTAAGCTTAGGATAGATAATAACAACCCTGCAAAATGTCCCACTTGTCGTACAATCATTCATGACAGGCTTGAGGTATTAATTTAATAAAAATTAATGTCTTCACGAAATACAATTTTAACTGGTTTTACAGTTTCATTTTATAGACTTATCTTTTTAAAGAGAAATAAAAACATTTCCCACATATATATTCTCCATCGTTTTGTATTCTTTCCTGCATAATGTATAATGCCACGTGATCGCATTGATGATCACGGATCATGTATCAAAATTGTAGGAGATATGACAGTATGATTGTAGGAGTTATGCCGGATGCACTGTGCAGTGTAGGAGATATGCTGGGTACTCAGTATCAGAATTGTAGGAAATATGACATTATAATTGTAGGAATTATGCCGGATGCACCGTGCAGTGTAGGAGATATGCTGGGTACTCAATATCAGAATTGTAGGAGATATGACAGTATAATTGTAGGAGTTATGCTTGATGCACCGTGTGGTGTAGGAGATATGCTGGGTACTCAATATCAGAATTGTAGGAGATATGACAGTATAATTGTAGGAGTTATGCCGGATGCACCGTGTGGTGTAGGAGATATGCTGGGTACTCAATATCAGAATTGTAGGAGATATGACAATATAATTGTAGGAGTTATGCTTGATGCACCGTGTGGTGTAGGAGATATGCTGGGTACTCGGTATCAGAATTGTAGGAGATATGACAGTATAATTGTAGGAGTTATGCTTGATGCACCGTGTGGTGTAGGAGATATGCTGGGTACTCCGTATCAGAATTGTAGGAGATATGACTATAATTGTAGGAGTTATGCCGGATGCACCCTTTGGTGTAGGAGATATGCTGGGTAGGCTACTCAGTTTTTGTGTAGGAAATGTGCTGGATACTTGTTTTTGTGTACGAAATATGACCGACTATGTGTAGGATATGTGGGAGTACTCAAACTTTTGTAGCTGTGTAGGAGATGTGATTACGCCCCCTCCGCTGCGTTTCTGCCTTCCGAGACCGAACCTCTCCGTGAGATCTGGGACGTGGGTGTCTTAGCTGGGGACCTGGACCTGGGTCTCGGAGTCTTCTCCTGGGCGACTTAGATATGTGTGATTTTTTTTTTTTTTTTTTTGTTCCCTAATACGCTTTTCCCCTAATACGCTTCTCTCCTACAGTAATACGCTTCTCCCCATTCTGGTGTCGATTTTTCTGGGCGACCGATAGTGAGCCTGTGACTTAAAACAAATCAGCCTTCCGCCGGGTAATTTTTATCGAAAAATTTACAAATTTATCCTGAATGGGGACTGGATGGATTTTTTTTTAGTTTGACACAAGTCTGGGAAGGTGTTTTTGTTAGCCTAGGGAGCAAACTAAAAGATATTGCTCGAAAAACAAAAGCAAGAAAAATCCTGAATAATTAATTAAACAAAAATATCCTGATAACCCACAAGAGGTCGGATCAGATAGTGTGGAGTACGACGGTGTGTCTGACCAGCGATGTATGGGTACCCTACTGCTACATTACTTAAGGGGAGGAAGACCGTTTTTCTGGACCCCTTTCTCCCTAATGTTTAGCCCCACTAGTTTTGAGATAATAAGACGTTCGGCCCATTAGTTTGGCGATGTTAACACCTTTCGCCCCATTTCGTTGTCAATTTTAAGACTTTTCGTGCAATTTACGTGTCTATTTTTTCCTGGCGAGCGATAGCGAGCCTGCATTTTCAAGAGGAACCGGCCTTCGGCTGGGACATTTGTCTACCGAAAAATGTACAAATTTATCTTGAAGGGGGGTCTAGGGTTTTTTTTTCTAAGCTTGATGGAGGTCTAGGGAGGAAACTAAACAAATACATGAATAAATTAATTAATAGACCAAACAAACGGTCTGCCTCCCCTTAATTCAGTGCCAGAACAGTGGGGAGGGTTATTTGAGGTAGACTGTGCACCTTATATTTGTAGTAAGACATGTTTCGCCTAATAATATCGTCTAATGGATGCCTGAATAAAATGAAAGTAACTCCAGCGTACTAAAATGGCTAACCTAGTACTAACCCTAAACATCTTGCTGAAAATATTATCCCTGCAATTTTGCTCCCTCTATACTACTTCTCTTTACTCGATACTTTGCCGAGATTATCCTTAAGTACTGCCCCTTTGAAGGCAGATTTTTATCAATTTATATATTTGTTTATATATTGTATATATTTATTCATGTATATTTATATATATATATTTTTGTTTATTAATTTATTTATTTATACCTGAGTTTTTAGTTTCTTCCGGTGACCTCCATCAAGCTTAAAAAAATATCCCGAAGACCCCCTCTCGAGAAATGTTTTTGCATTTTTCGGTAGAAAAATACCCCTCAACACCTCACCAACACGATAACACCTTCATGGCACGAACAATCTGGAAATCGTGAAACTAATATGGCGAATGTCTTAGAATGTAAGAACTAAACAAACTAATGGGCTAAACATGAGGGAGAAGGGGGTCCAACCTCTCTCTCTCTCTCTCTCTCTCCACCCCCCCCCCCCCCTCTCTCTCTCTTTCCTCTATCAAGTAAGGTGACACCTGTTATATTGATTATGGGGTACCATTAGAGTATTGAGATCAGTTTCAGAAGGACCTGTGGTAAATTTCTATAATTGCACCTATACGAGCTAAAACAAATATTATTGTATTAAACAGGAAGGTACGACGAGGTAAGTGATGTGGTATAGGTGGCAATATGCGGAAATGAATTATAAGGGCATTCCGCCCCCTCTGACAAAAGTCTATCAATCTAGATGTGACACGGAATTTACAATGTTTCAGAGACATTAGCCTAACCTAACAATCTTACCTAACCTATCCTAGTATTATGGGTGGGGGATGCCGCCCCCACACCCCCGCTGATTGGGTAAAACCGTAGAAATCCAGTTGGGGTGGAGTGAGTAGCCGTAGATTTTTGTAAGGGGGTCAGAGGGGGCGGAATGCCCTTACAATCCATTTCCGCATATTGCCACCTATACCACATCACTTACCTTGTCGTACCTTCCTGTTAAATACAATAATAATTTGTTTAGCTCGTATAGGTGCAATTATAGAATAATTCCGGACCTGTGAGGGTCGGAGAATTAGTTAACAGATTGTACGCCTTAGTTTGTTAACGGGCCTCTCTAGGCTTGTTAACATTGTCCAGTATTAGTCAAAATATAATTAAATAGATGCCATCGTACTCCAATAAAAAAATAAAAATAAAATAAAAGTATCTTCCCCTCTTTATTCACTACTATTTACTCGACACCTAACTAACACTGTATTGACTTGAACAAAAAACAAATAAAATAAACTTACATAAAAATACGCCTTCAATATTCTCTCCTCTCCTCCCCTTTACTCGATACCTTTGTTTGTTTCTCCCAAAGATTCCTTACCGAGATTTTCCTTGATCGTTTCCCCTTTAAGTATGGTGACACCTTTTTTCATTGAATTTCGGGCAACCTTAGACGATTATATACAGTGTCAGAAGTAACTATTGGAGTCGGAGAGTTATTTGAGATAGATTGTATACGTTCAATTTAGCTAAAATATATTGTAGCCAAAGTACAATTAAAATAACACCATCGCACCCCACTAGGAAAAAGAAAAAAACATTAAAGGAGCCCACCTCCCTTTTTATCTCTTTCTCTCCCTCTCTCTTTTGCTTGTATCTATACGGCCCCATTCAGCCTACTGTTTTAAGACGGTTACTCCCATACAGGTGTCAATATTTTCCTGGCGAGCGGTAGCGAGCCATCATATATATATATATATATATATATATATATATATATATATATATATATTACAGTAAGCTAAATTTATAAATTTGTCGATAGAAAAATGTCTCCGGCGAAGCCAGATTTCTCCATACAATACTGGCTTGCTATTGTTCGCCAGGAAGAAATCGACACCTGGATCGGGATAAATGTCTTAAAACAGTTGGCTGAATGGGGCCGAATGGATGCAAGCCAGAGAAAGAGAAAAGGAGAGAAAGAAAAAAAGACAGGTGACCCCCCTTAAAACGAACAATGGTCTATTCCTATTTCGACTCCCCAGCTCTTTTGCATTCTCCTCACAGAGAGTTCCTTACAGAGATTACCTTGATCATTAACTATCCTGACACAGAGCTCATCCACCTCTGCACTTTACAACGGCTTAACTTACATGTATTTATGCCACCGATAAGTCACAGCTGTTTTTTCAGCCTGAGTTTGAAGATATAATTGAAACTTGATGTCTCTTCCCTTGTTTTAATCATATACTGTACAAAGAAAATAGCCGAAGTAAGATTCTTGCCACGTAGTAAGTTTTTTTGTTTTGTTTTATGCTTATCATTGTCTGGACGAGAAGATTATAACTGATGTTCTTCTACACGTTAGCTATAAAAGACACTATAACAGCACCTTAGCTTGGATTTTATTATACCAGTCATTAAGTTATAGACGTTCTTTCAGAATTGTTTAAGTGATAAAATTGAAACTCTGTCTCCTTCATTTTAACTCTTACAGTGCCGGTGACATCTCCTTTAATTGATTTCAGCGACATTTAGACAACTTAATGAAGCTTAGGACAGGTATATGGTTGCTAAAAGTATTAATTGAGCTAGTATGTATCCTTTTAAGTGATAGACGTCCTTCCCAAACTGAATAAAATTGTCTAATAGTTACCAGAATATAATGAAAATATGGTGACTAGTATTGTATGGCTTAATAATAAACTAGCAAAAACGCTATACATAGATCTATTTATACCAGGGAATAAGTCACGGGTTCTTCTATATCATTGTTTAAGCAATATTAAATTCAAATTGACTTTCTTACCATTTTTAAGAACATACACGAAAAAGGCAATCATATTTAACATTGTAAGCAAAACAATTGTTCACATTCTTTGTATTTTCATTTACAGTTTTAGAAGATGAATTTAATTAAGTGTAACTCGTCTTCTGCCTAAGTTAATAATATTTAGGCTGAAATATAAATACATTCTTGATATACAGTAGTTGCGCATCCAGTTGAATCTGTATCTAACTCAAACGATCCAATACAAAGCCGTATTATATATCAGATGCCTCAGAACTTGTCCTTATAGCTTCATAGATGCCTCAGAACTTGTCCTTATAGCTTCATAGATTTATGTGGATGTGTACTTAGGAGGTGGTTGTTTTTCTGGTCCCCCTTCGCTAGCATGCTTAACCCCATTAGTTTATATAATTTAAGACGTTTGACCCATTAGTTTGCCTATTTTAAGACCTTTCACCCCAGTTCTTTGTAAATATTAAGACTTTTCGTGCTATTTAGGTGTCGATTTTTTCCTGGCGAGCGATAGCGAGTCTGTAATTTAGGAGGAACCGGCCTTCAGCTGGGACATTTTTCTACCAAAAGATGTACACATTTTTCTAGAAGGGGGATCTTGGGGATGTTTTTCTAAGCTTGATGGAGGCCTAAGGAGGAAACAAAACTAAATAACAAATTAATAAATAAATAAACCAATAAATAAACCTTTGCCCTTAAAGATTCATATAGATAGAGTCTGGCACAAATATTTAATTTCCAAACTGCCTCTGTCCCTCCATCTGTGCCTTTGTCTCTAATTTCCTTTCCGGCCGTTCCAGCTGCGGTTGTGGACGGCCATCGCTCACTTCCTCATCCTATCAACTCCGGTGTTCCTCAGGGTTCTGTCCTATCTCCTATTACCTTTCTAATTTTCATAAATTATCTTCTCAACTGTACATCCAGTCTCATCCATTCATATACAGACGACTATACCTTACACCACTCAATTAGTTTTCCAGAACGCCCAAGCCAGCAGTCCCTCAAAAGCAAACGCAATGAAGCCATAAAACACTTATCTTCTGATTTAGCTACCATTTCCAATTGGGGTAGAGAAAACCTTTTTGCATTTAATGCTTCCAAGACTCAATTTCTCCATCGTAATACCCGTCAGAAACCTCCCGAGGACTATCCCTTATTATTCAACAATACAAAAATCAACCCTTCATCTTCTCTCAACGTTCTCGGTGTCTCTTTTTCTTCTCCTCTCACTTGGAATGACCATATTATCAGTCTTCCTAAGGCAAGCTTCCCATAAGCTGGGTGTGCTCAACCGCCTCAAGGGGTTCTTTACCCCTGCACAGCTTCTTGCTCTGTACAGGGGCACAGTGCGTCCTTGTATTGAATATTGTTCACATGTGTGAGGAGGATCCTCTCACACCGCATTCCTAGATAAAGTAGAAAGGAAAGGCTTTCGTATCATTAACTCCCGCCCACTCACCAAGTCTTTGCAATCTCTCTCTCTTCGCCGCAATGTTGCATCTCTCTCGCTATTCTATCGCTACTACAATAATCAGTATTCCTCTGAGCTTCCCCAGTGTATACCACCTCCTCTACGTAAGGTACAGTCTACGACAGAACTGCTGTCTTGGCCTGAGGCAATGTGTTAGTTCACTCACCTTTTAATAGATGGCACTTTAATCGCTTCTAATAAAACGGGGCGGGGTTAATATAGAGGTTCGAAGGAGGAGGAGTCAAACGTGTGTGTGTGTGTGTGTGTGTGTGTGTGTGTGTGTTCGAGAACGGCACGCAGAATAAGTTTATTTTAACATAACACACAGGCTATATTATAAAATTAGCCCATGCTGGAACACAAATAAGTAACACACATTAGGTGTTGCGTTATTTATGGAATTTAATACACAGACAATCAAGTTTCTATCCTTCGCACTTTCCATTCCCCCCTCCTCCCCCTCTCCCTTTCACCCCAACTCTCCTTCTTCACCCGCTTCCTCTCCCCTCCCTCCCTCCCACCTCTCTCTCTCTCTCTCTCTCTCTCTCTCTCTCTCTCTCTCTCTCTCTCTCTCTCTCTCTCTCTCTCTCTCTCTCTCTCTCTCTCAAGGACATAAAAGATACCTTCTAAAATACGCAGAATAATACTATGCGATTGTTTTGAATTTACATATACATAATCTATTTTGTATTAATTTCACCACACCACCAAACGCCTCCAATGAAATTAATGAAAGCATGTATGTGATCCACCGGGATTCGAACCTGGGTTATCACACACAGATTTTTAGACACCTTAACCATTACACCACCAAGACGGTTAAAGGTTTATGCACACGCCTACGACTTATGTAATAAATAATAAATGTTTGGGATGACAAAAGTAACACATATATATTGATTAGGAATAGGATAACTAGCGAGGCAGCGAACAACACCTGTTACTCGCTGCCTCGCTAGATATCCTATTCCTAATTAAGCTACGATTCCCGAAGAACACGTCTATATTTGTTTATATATACTGTATATTAAGTGTAACAATAACACTTAGGATTTAAGTTATTTGTGTAGGCTTAAGGAATAAGTTGGATAATACATATTATACTTGTGACCTCCACAATTTGTAATGTTTGAGGAGACGGCGCTTCAACCTCTCTCCTCTGTCCATCACATTCAAGCACCAACCCACCCACACCAACACTAACACAGGATACAAAACAGACACACACACACTCAATAACATAAAACGCACATCACACACATGATCACATACAACGTAATGGGCACAAATCACTCACACATGATAACATAAAACGCACACACACACACACACACACACACACACACACACACACACACACACACACACATGCACACACACACACACACACATTGTTGGAAGAATTGGACGTGAGAAAATCTATGGGCCCAGATAACATTGCTGGATGGGTATTAAGAGAATGTTCTGAACAACTAGTGAGACCTATTTTTAATATTGTTCAACACTCATTAAACAAGGGGGAACTTCCCTTAGAATGGAAACAAGCAAATATAACTCCAATATATAAAAGTGGAAATAAAGAAGACCCGCTAAATTATCGACCGGTATCCTTAACGAGTGTTATATGCAAGCTTTGTGAAAAGATTATTAGAAAAAGATGGGTGGGTATGTTGGAGGAGAGGGAAATAATTTCAAGCAAGCAGTTCGGGTTCAGAAAAGGTCATTCGTGTACCACAAATTTGTTGAGTTACTATGATAGGGTAATTGACATTGTACAAGGGAGGGAGGGTGGGTAGATTGTATTTACTTAGATTTCAAGAAGGCATTTGATAAGGTGCCTCATAAGAGATTGTTGTGGAAGCTCAGGACTGTGGGGCGGGTTGAGGGAGTATTATTAAAGTGGATGGAAAACTATTTAATTGGGAGGGAAATGCGAACAGTAATAAAAGGAAAGTTCTCCTCGTGGAAAAGGGTAAAAAGCGGAGTGCCTCAAGGATCGGTGTTGGCCCCAATCATGTTTTTGGTTTTCATCAACGACCTTCAAATGGGAATAGGTTCATATATATCTATGTTTGCTGATGATGCAAAATTTAATGAAGCATATTACAAGTAGGAGTAGTTGTGAAGAATTACAGAGAGACCTAGATAAGTTATATGAGTGGAGTCAAACTTGGAAAATGGAATTCAACACGAGTAAGTGTCAGGTTCTTGAGATGGGAAAAAGTAAATACAGACCTTCTTGGGGATATAAAATAGGAGATGAAATAATTAGTAAAGCTGTGAAAGCAAAAGACCTAGGGGTAGTTGTGGCAGACAGCTTGTCACCTGAACAGCATATAAATAAAATAACTGGTGAAACCTATGCAGTGTTGACTAACATGAGAATAGCTCTGAATTATTTAGATGAAGAGATGTTAGCAAAAATAATAGGGACAATAATACGACTAAGACTGGAGTATGCAGCAGTGGTGTGGTCTCCACACCTTATAAAACATAATAAAAAACTGGAAAGAGTTCAGAGAGTTGCCACTAAGATGATAGCTAGCCTTAGAGACCTGCCTTATGAGGAGAGATTGGAGAGGCTAAAGCTGCCAACGCTGAGGGAGAGGAGAGAGAGAGGTGACATGATCATGATGTTTAAGTGTGTGAAAGGTTTTGAGAAGATCGACAAGGGAGATTTTGTGGTGAGGGACGAGGGAAGAACCAGGGGTCATGATTGTAAGTTGAGGAAAGTTATATGTAAGTCTGATGTAAGAAAGTTCAGCTTCCCGTATAGAAGCATTGAGTGTTGGAATAAGTTGGATGGGGAGGTGGTGGGAGCAAGAAATATCCAAACTTTTAAAGCAAAATTGGATAAATGTAGAGAGAGAGACAGGACAACACGAGCTTAGGCTCAAATCCTGTATACTACAATTAGGTGAGTACACACACACACACAAGCACACACACACACAAGCACACACACACACACACACACACACAGCCCGTAGCCTAGTAGGTAGCGCTCTCGTCTCACACACGAGGGGTCGGGGGTTCAATCCCCCGGCCGGGCGGAGACAAATTGGGCTTGTCTCCTTTCATGTGTTAGCCTCAGTTCACCTAGCTGTAAATAGGTACCTGGAATAAGTGGACGACGTTGTGACGTCCCATCTGGGGTTGGCAAAAATGGTACAAGGCGAGATGGGTATCATATGGTTCACCAAAGCTGATGGCTACCTAAGCCTTCGGGCGAGACGGTACCGTCTATAGTGAGAATGGTACCATACAGATCCACCCTAAGCCTTCGTTTCCGATGTCGCCAATTGGCTAAAAATACAGACTACACACACATCCATAGCCATTCCAACGATACATATAACACCTACACATATAGGAGGCGGGAAATAACGAGCATGCTCACTTCCGCAATACAACTAGAGTAAATACAACTAGAGTAAGTACACACTGGTCGAGGCAAACTAGAAAAGGTATTAGCATTAATGAGGAGATGCTGCTGTCTTCAGTGCGTGTCATGGCCATCCTGAGCCTTACGACGTATACAGACTAATAACACACATAACAAAGCCACTATAACAACATCGTCTCTCTCCAACAACCCTTCTCCCTTCTCTACACTCTTCAGAAAATAGGAAAAGTAGAAAGTAGCTACGAGGTGCCGTTGTGAAGGCTTATCCTTCAATACCTTCACCTGACCTGACCCCATTCGGGGTTTAGCTGGTCCACAAGGGTGTGTGACATGAACCCAATAGAGAATTTGTGGGCCATCATGTCATGGAGTGGAATGTGGTTCAGGTTAGGATTGGAAAGGGCGGGAGGAGTGGGATCGGGGGGGGGGGGGGGGGGAATCCGTCACCGCCCTAATATAAGTTGGAAAATGTTTAAATCAGCTCCAACGAGAATACAGGAGGTAGTTGATGCAGCTTGTGGGTGGAGATCATATTGATTTCATAAATATAAATTGTAAATGTTTACTTTTAAGATCCCTTTATATGTATTATATAATGTGCATGTGTTTCCAATGTTCACCGTAACATAATGATGGTGAAATAATACATATTAAATTAAATTCAAGGTAACATACACAGAGCTTTTGTATACTTTTAATTATGTTTGGACGATAATTTAAACAATACGAAGTAAAAATATAAAAGCCTAAACAATTTACAGTATATCAACTTTAAAACAACATAACAAGATTACTTGGATTATCGTTAATTGTTCAATTTGATGACTTACTTTATAGTAAATCATTACAATGAGTAACGCCGAACTGTTTACTGATAATGGGAAGCCACAGTAATTAAGCTAGTAATTAGGAATCCACTGAGAAAAGTATAATGCAATAATCATAGCGTGTCATATTACATGTTAAGGTAATATGTATATTATGACATGTTTAGGTAGGCCCAACCCCGAAAGGGGTTGAAATAGGGGAGCTATCCCCCCGCCAAAGGCGGCTTTCTAGGGCCTTTCCTAGCTGATGCTGAGAGGATTGGGTTCTAGTCATGTGGTGATGGGCTGGTCTATCAGAGTGAGAACTGAGCGATCTCTGCCATACCCATAGCTTACTCTGACTGTTCCTTTTACTAATATATTTTCTAGATCTCAAGTGACGGCGCCTCTTCCGTGGATTGACCTCCCAATCTACCAAGATTGGAAGCCAAAGCGTCACATTTTTCCTTTGCCCCTCAACTTTCTCTTCATAATTGCTGAGGGGCACAGGGCCCTGGGTCGGTCTTTGGTTTCCCGGGCGTTTCCGCACCCTCCTTAGCTCCCCGCCATGGAGTGGCTTCGGTCACCCAGGCTTTATTGTGGTCGGCAGGGAGGGTTCTGTGGGGGCGCTCGGTTATGGCCTTGGCCTTCAACGGGGCCTTGGGGCTGTTCGGCCAGGCAGCTTGGGGAACAACAACAACAACAACATGTTAAGGTAGATTATGAATTGGTCAACCACAGTGCTGTGAATAGTGGTATGGAAGAAATTTTGTTTTACTCTAATATGAAAATTTGTTTTTATTACAAAAAAAAACACGTTTCGGTTCATCTAAAGTGATTTCTCTAACTGGGCCGATATTATCTTGTCTTTATGATATATATATTTGGTTATAATTTGGTCAAAGGTAGATTACAATGTGATCCAACTTGTCTTGATGCGTGGATTGTAACATCCCGTTTCAATTACTTATATATTTATAAGATTGTTTACACTAACCAGGACGCCAAGGTTGGCAACTTTGAGTGTTTTGCAACGGAGCATACTGTATATATTTATTTTCTATAACACATTGTAT